>BLKR01015388.1:0-76990 GCA_011170035.1 Teleogryllus occipitalis
AGTTTGAATACATTGAATTTCTATTGTTCTAGAGTAAAATATTTATTAAATAGAATACCATACACTGCTATTCTATTTTTAAAAAGTTTTCATCAAAATAATTTGAATGTACAGCAGCTGTATAACTGTACTTTCTAACATTGATTTTATACAAGAGACAGAAGGAGAGCCTATTGTCTTCTTATGTTTTTGGGCTACTTACCATTGTTCAACAAAAATTACAATAATTTTAAGTACGGATATAACAGATTACTGGTAGTATGATTCAACGTTGAAATATGGAACTCAAATTAAGAAATATCTATTAATATTGGGGACTAAAAAATTCACTCAATAACTATTTTACTCACTTCATCATTAACCTTAATCCAAGGAGTCCTGAATTAATTTATGGAAAAATTTTATACGATTATATTTTGAAGAGAATGCTTTTATTTTGTAGCTGTATCTAGTGCCTCAAGTGTGACCAGACCAGCACCAGTTAGAAATGTGGCTGCTGCATCACCAATTGATACAATGCATACATACCCAATTAGCAGCTTAAATCCATACCAGAATCGGTGAGTGGAATTTTGTAGTAGTATAGTGGAATTTTGTAGTGGTAACTATTTAGATATAACAACAGTGGAATCTTATTAGCATGTTACCCATTATCATGTTTTCCCTCTTAGTAAGTTCGTATTTTCAAGTCCCAGTTCCATCAAATTATTTGTTTACACTTGTAACAATCCTGCATATCATGTTCAAAGTTTGTGTAGGTAACTTGCTTCAGGAGACACTCGCGTTTTCATGAGACGAAGGGATGAAACAGATACAAAGACAGACTCAGTTTCGTCCATTTTGAAAAGAAATAGTGTTTTTTTTCTATTTTTCACTTTACTAAATAACAATTTAAGTAATTTTTTTTTTTAAATACTTCAAAATATAAAATGTAATGATTTAAATAAATTAAGCAACATGGCTACCCCTACTTTCCAGCTCCATTTATTATATCGTAACTTGACGATAAATACACAATTTTACAGTCTTAAAAGGAATCCCTTCTGTTCGACTCAATCAGAAACCTGAATGATAACTATGACCTGTATATACAGTTGACCCATATTAAATGGGTACCTGTGTGAATGTGGATGGTTTGACCCATTAGAATACCCACATATGCGGGTCCTAGGTATGTGCATGATCAAATACCCTTAAAACTCCAAGAGCTCTGGTTGCAGATGGAAATGTGAAGAGGAAGTATAAATTGAGCATTTTTCTTTAGCACGTTTTCTTGCTTACGACCTTCAAAATTTTGGTCCCTTGAAAAACGTGTTAACAGGATACCACTGTATTTTGTTGAATGTTCTTTTGACTATCGGTTGGCTTATGACTTTTTTCCTAGTGGGACTAGGTACAAAAACATGAATAACATTCCACAACTTATCAATAACTTATTTAATTCAAGCATTGACATTTAATTAATTATGCATTTAAGTACAGAAGTCTTCCACAAAAAACAGAATTAGAATTTTTTATTAAGATGGTTAACCAAATATTGGTATGTCAATGGAAACCGAATTTTTTTGTAATAATGAAGCTAATGTCATTTCGGAATGCCAAGTGTTCTAAAGGGGACGCCTACTGTAGAAGATCCACGTTCTCGCAATGTAACTGCATTACTTGCACAAAAGTGGGGCTGGCTGTTCTTTTGCCTTGCAAACATTTCAATGCCTTGACTGTTGAAGCCATTTCTTCCTTAAGAGTCGAACAAATGGCCAATAAATTAAGTCAATTTTCGAACATTGTATTTCGAAGAATCATCTTGATCCTGTGCTGAAGCTCTGCTTGGATTCAGCTGTAGTAATCGGAGAAAATTAAGAAATAAGACACTGAAAAAGGTTTGCAAAGGTATTGTGTGTTTGTGTTTCTTCTTCTTTTCCATTTCTTTCTTTCTTTCTCCCTTTCTCCCTCTCTCTCAAAATAAATGCAGTGCAAATTAAGTCAAGAGGAAACTTTTCTCTAAATCAACTAAATTTCTTTGCATCCAGTATTTCAAAAGAACCCAATATCTCAGATTGCAAGAATCGTTTTTTGAGTCGATTTGTAATAATGTCCCAAACTTCTTTGGCAAATACATAAAGATTTCCTTCAGATTCTGGTCTACATCTTTTTGATGGGATAGGAAAACAATCATCTTTTATCATTTGCTTGATGTCTTTCAGTGTTCTCTTGAATCTCAGACAATACTGTTTCAAAATGGTAGAAAACGTATCGAAACAGCATGATCACAGTCCTACTCTGATTCAGAATGGTATTGTAGAGGATGTTGACATTTCATAACATAGAAAAAATCAATAAAAAATGAAAATTCATTATTGTTCAACGAACTTTTCAGACTACAAGCTTCTCTCACTGTAACATATTTCCATACATCTTCCTCTTCAATTTTCTCAAAACATTCCAATAACAACACTTTGTTCTCTTTAATGCTGTTCACTACTCAGGACTGAAAGTTCCATCACGTTTGTATTTATTAAATAAAGGTGGCAGCAAAACTGTTACACACATACCTCTCGTGCATTAAATACAGTTTACATAATTCTGTATTAATTTTAACATAGTGTCCCGTTTGTCCAAAGTGCCCTTGAATGCATTCAAGGGGCTTATGGATGCAGACCGTTGGTAGCCCTTTCCAAGTGTTGACGACACAATTGACCGCGAAGTTCAATATTTGTCCATTCCTCAGTGTCATCGTTTGTCCTCTCAGTCTGGTATCTGTAGATTGTGTGAAGAAGACATCATGCCATGAAACTTTTGTAGAGGCCATTAAGAATTTTATGTCTCTTATAATGTCATTTCTGTTTCTCCTCTGTTCCTGTGTCAGAATTACCATCTTTCAGCACCTCTGTTGGTAGTCATTACAGCGATATTCTCTTGGGATCCTGGTGACTTGCTAAACTATGTCTTTTTAAACATTGTCTTTTTCATAATCTGGTGACCAGACTACCTTAGCATATTCCAGTAGAGATCTATTATTTGCTGTGTAGATTGAGTGCACTTGGAATGAGTTTTGGGGACAAATTGCCCATCTCCAGGAATAAACAATTCCAATAAACAATTGTCACACGAAGATTACAATAAAGATAAATAAACATTTTTGTGCATTTATTAAATATTGGTGGGGCCCAACCCTTGTGGCCTATTAGGAGCAGTCGCCCCTGCTATCAGTTATAGAATATTTGAAGATTATTTAATTTAAAGACCCATGTTCATCTATTTATCAGAATTAACACTTCAGATTGTAGAAGAGTTTCCAGACACTTTGTTATAGGTCAGTACCTCTGTCTCACAACTGTTGACTCACAATTTCAACATTTCATTGAACACAGAAATTTTCCCATGTACAGTAAAACCCCTCTTTTACACTTTTCATGGGACCATAGGAAAAATGGTGTAAATTGCAGGAAATGTAAATAAGAGGAAATGATTTTTTTCTCTTCAAAACTATAAATAAATTGTGTTTAAATACTAAAAAACCAATAAGAATTATAATATTCAGTATAATACACAAATAAGATTATAAAGACAAAAAGAAATCAGATATTTTGGTGTGTTTTCTTCTTTTAGCTTGGACTGATTGAATTTGAGACTCTAGTTCATACACTATCAAAAGTAGTATCACCACCATCTGCAGCAGAGAGGTATTTTTTTAATGTTTCTAGGGCTGCAAATGCTTGTGCACTCGTGGGAGGAGGTTGATCATCATCGTCACTGTCATCTTCACTTCCATCAGCATCTTCACCAACAGCATTATTTTGAAGATAATCTTTAACAATATCTTCTAATGATGATTGTTCATCAGCAGTATGAACATCATTGTCCACAGATACAAACTCTTCAAATGAAGTTTGAGACTTAATACTTGTCCAGCCCTCACACTCAAAATCAGAAGCATCTTCCACGGCCTCTTCTGTATCTGCCTGGAAGCCAGCTTTCTCAAAACAGTTGGCAATAGTAGACTGCTTTACTTCCCTCCATGATTTTGCAATAAAATGCAAGGCATCTACTTCGACGCAACGCGTCTCCAAGCCCCTTGGGGGGCGTTGAGCGCTTTGCGCTTCTCGGAGTAATCCTCCTATTACTGCGCTTGTTTTATGGAGTAATCCTCCGTTAACATTGTATGTCGCGTCTCGTCATAGTCGGTTGTCATGAGGACCGCCAGGTAGCATCTCCGCGTACTCGCCTCCTACCGCGCGCTCCTGCGTCACTACCCAGCGGCCAGAATTAGGAAGGAATAAGGATAGGGGTAGGGTTTAGGACACTTCACAGGGGTTGGACTAGCCCTTGTGAAGCAGCCGAACTCGTTTTGTTGGAACAAATTTCACATGAGATTCGACGGGAATCGAACCCGGATCTCAGTGGTGAAAGGCTTGCGACTTTGCCATGAGCTACGATTCGTCCAAAGGCTGCAATACACTTGTGCATTTGGCTGGGAAAAACTCCATTCTTATGTTTTTTAAATTCAATGTTTTGGGATGTGCTGGGCATTGATCTATAAATAGAAGGAATTTTTCTATTTTGTGCTCCCATTTTAGCGTCAAGAGCATGAACTTGCTGAGTAAATATCTCTGAAGTCATCCATGCTTTTTTGTTTCAGGCATACGATGTTGGCAATGTTCTTATGTTTTTAAAGCAACGTGGCTTTTTTGCTTTGCCAAAAACAAACGGACGCAAGGTTTCCGTTCCATTTGGGTTTGTCCCCAACATTACCCTGAGGCGAACTTTACTGTGTTTGCTCCCATGGCATGGTTCATTTTTCATCGCAAACGTTTTATTCGGCAGAAGATTAAAAAATAACCTGGTTTCATCGATATTGAAAATATCTCTTGCATCATATTCGCTAATTAATTCATGAAGGCTGGAGTCTTTCCAGGAAGAAACAATATTTTTATCAACACTATTCGATTCTCCACAAATTGCCCTATATACAACATTGTACCGTTTCTTAAAACGATCCATCCAACCATTGGATGCAACAAAATCGTCTATTCCTAACATATCTGCCACGTTTTTAGCCTTTTCCCTCAAAATTGTAGCATTAATTGGTTTATTGGATGCCCTTGTTGTCTCGAACCAGTTTTTTAATATCTCTTCCAGTTTCTCATATTTTGAGTATTTCACGTTCTTTCTCTTTTTAGATTGTTGTCCGCACTCCTTTGCACTCTGTTCGATTATTTTTCGACACTTCACGATTGTATTTAGAGTTGAAATAGAAATTTCCAACTGCTTCGCCAACACAACACACGGTCCTGGAACAGCGTCCACTTTCTTCAAAATCTCCATTTTCTGTTCAATAGAAAAACTTCTTCTATCTTTCTTCTCCATTGTACTCCACTTCTACAGCTTGAAGTTTTCACACAATTCCACCCCGCAATTTACTTAAAATCACTATCACAAGCCACAATGAACACAGTACTGATGCTGAATGGCCTAAGTCTCCCTCAGACCGACGCCACCCAGAACAACGCGACGTGAAAAAATCGCGCTCCTTGCGAGACCGGAAATCGGAAAAACGGCTTGTGTTGTGGCAAGCAAACTGTTGTATATTGCGGGAAAACTGAAATTATACTAACGTAAATGGGGGATATTTATAACATTATGAATATACGAAAACTGGTGGGACCGACAAATATTGTAAATGCCGGGAAAACGTAAATTGCTGGAAAATAAAAGCGGGGTTTTACTGTATTTTCAAAACCATAGGGTTAATCCCTTTTAGTAAATGGGAACAATAGAAATTAAGATCTGACATATCTCATTTGTTGCATCTTAAAGTGAATGTGCTGTTGTGCTCATATATTTACAAACCAGCAGTTTTTGTAAAAATTGATTTTCTTTTGACTAATATTCTTTAGTAACACAATGTCCATAAATGCATTACACAACAGTTAATCTGTGATCAGTAGGTGGTGGAGTTTGATGACCTAAAATATTGTCAAAAGTGATCAATAAAATACTCTTAAAATGTTTTTAAAATACCCTAAAACCAAAGAAAAATGGTGTAAAAATGTGATCAAAACCTTTTTAGATGAACAATTCAAGCTGTTGGATATGTTACTGTTGTATAATGGCGGATTCAGTGGTATAACAGTCAGCATACCGAACTGTTGTACCTGAGTTTGCGGGTTCAAACCCGATTGAAGCCGTGGATTTTTAAGGGCGAAAAAATTCTTTGTACACCTTCCTTCAGAGGGGAAGTAAAGCCGGCTGTCCCATATAGTAGATTTACTGCGTGTAAAAGATCCTCAAGCCTAAAAGAAGCCTCTGAGCAAAATTGAGATCCGCCTGTTTTGTCGCCCAAAATAATACCTCCTTTCTCTGCTAGGTGGTGAAAGGAGCGTTGCGAAATTTGCGTGGTTAGACGGAAGAGCGGGCCTGATGGCTCAAGTCTCGCCACGTAAAATAAGGCATTAACTTACTAACTAACATGTATGTAATCGAGACTTGTACCATTCATTCAAGTGAAGTCAAGTTACAAAATTTTGTTTTGGACTGTTCTTTACCAGGAAATCTCTTGCCTTTGGTTATTCTGAAATCCACCGAACTTACCATGGTACTGAAAGGCATCACAGGAACCTTAGTTTACATACAACGGGTATCATTACAATTTTTGTACAAAGAAATTGAGTAGGCTACTCAGGAATTCTGTGCAGAATAATTGTTACATCTCGTAAATATTATTGGAAGCCAGTACCATTAAAATGATATTAAAATCAATGAAGACAGTAAAAAATACATTGAAAATAATGGGAAAATGTAAAAAATGACTCATTATTTGAAATAGACAAAAAAAGAAAAAAAATTACCAATAAAAATTTGATTGTGTCATTTCCTTCGTCATAACATAAAATTAATTTCTGTACTAATTGGCATTGTTCTAAAATGAAAATAAAAAATTGACATTTCATTAAAATCTGCCCCTCAGTTATCAGTACCAACAGCATATAATCAAAATTCCACATTAAACTGATTGTACATGATTGCAATATATTACCAGTTCACATAAAAATGCAAATGCTTTACATTCTGTAAAAAAATAAGTAAAATATTTTCTATTGCATAACTTTTTATACCACTGAGACTATGCTCACTCAGAAAAACAACAATGGGTAAATCATTTTCAAAAAGAAACTACATAACAACCTTGAAACGCAGTCCTTTGCTACATAAGCCAATTAATTTTACTGTAATTCTATTCATATCTGTAACTAGTAATTACCTTGTGGGATAATGGCAAGTACAGGATATTATCAGTTATATTATGTTGCCTGTACCTCATATTAACAATAAATACTACAGAATATGTGCTTGAAAAATGAACATACAATGTGAATATAATTCAGACTGCAATTAAAAGAAAATAGGAGAAATCATTAATTCTTTGTTTATTTTCAGATGGGTGATACGAGCAAGAGTCACAAATAAAAGTGCTATTCGAACGTGGTCAAATGCTCGAGGTGAAGGTAAACTTTTCTCAATGGATCTTGTGGATGAGAGTGGAGAAATAAGAGCTACAGCTTTCCGTGAACAAGTTGACAAGTACTATGATCTTATTGAAGTAAGTGTTTAGATTTTCAGGAAATCTCTCTTTTCCAGCCCAAGTTTTAAACGAGTTAATATTCTTAGTTGAAAATATTTTATTCACATTATGATATTTTTACATACCATATAGTGTCGCAGATGAACATTAACTTGTTTGTGTATTTTGATGTGATCAGTTAGCTGAATCTTCCTGTACTTTCATGATTTTTTTATTTTTATTTGCGTATGTGTGTGTAATGGCAGGGCGGCCAGTGAACATGTAATCCTTGAAAAATGGGGGGGGGGGGATTTGATTTGAAAACCAGGATTTTTCGTCTTTATAAGATTTTCCCCAACATTTAGCACAAATTCACATACGGCATCATTTTCAGTAAAGAGCAGAATTCAACTCGGGACATGATAATGGCGAGTGTTAAAATCGAAGTATGTACGAGAAGTGTCACATGTTTGCTTCAGGATTGTCAAGTTCTTGACTCACGCATAACAAAACTTCAAACACATCCACTTGTGTAGGTGCAACATGGGTATAGTACAGAGTGGTTTGGCAAACAGCTTGGGCACTGATTATGATACTTTGACAGCTGGAAATAATGCCTTTCAAGTTTTTTTTTAATAGACTTCTTAATTGCTGTGTGTGAAATTTTAAATTAATGAGTTGGTAAGTACTTTTATTTTCATTCTGTATACTACATTCCACTTATGAGATCTGCTTGCTTTTTATGTACTTTTTTTTTACTATGTAAAGGATATCGCCTGTAAATTTGATTAAATAAATAAATATAACCTTCTACTAAATAAATATACCTTCTGCTCAGAGTGGGAGGGGGGGGGATTCCCCCATGGCCTTCGCCTTGAGAGACAAGTGACCCCAAGATCGAATTCTACGCTGTCAGCTGAAGTTCCTCTCCTTCACAGTGCAGATGCTCCGACTAAATCATGTGGGATAGAGAATTTAAAAAAGACTTGCAGATACATTCATTATATAGCTAATATCTCGTGTCTCTATCAATAGCAAAGTTCTATGTGAAATGTTAATTTTAAATGACGTTACCTCTCTGCCATGGCTTTTTGAATGGTCTCCATGAGCCGTCTTATGTTCTTTTAGCATTTAAGTGATCGCCCAGCTAGCCCTTACGTACAAGCGTAGCTTAATGCTAAGCGAAGCTTGTGAACCATGGTGAAACACTATTTCGATCTAAGTTCACTTATTTCTGATAGAGCCTCACTTAACAATCTTAAGTGGTCATGGTGAAATCAGCCCTTAATTATATATTTACAACAGACTTATTTGCCCAAATGAAATTACACATTACTTGTACTTGAAGTATGTAATAAGCAATATGAAAATTTCTTGTAACATTCATATCATTAACCGCAAACATTAACAAAATGCACTTAATAAAGTTACAACACTAGTGATAAACAATTTCTATTAATATCTCCCCCCTCCCTTTGCTTTTTTTGCTCAAGTTATCACAAATCTCGCCTCATTCGTGCATACTTCATCATCACTCAAAAAGTTCATGGCAATATCTTGTTAATCGAGGTATTGATGAAAAATAACAACTTTGTGTTTGATTTATTTGTTATGGGGATATTCCCTTTAATACATGTAATTACAGTATGTGAGTACAAGATACACATTTGTTAGTGAAGTCACAAAAAGTAAATTTAGGAACAATAAATACAAATCTGGTGGTTTTATAGAGCAATTCTCGGAAAGTACATACATAGCTTGAGTAAGTAACATTGAAAAAATCAATTCGCTTACAATGCTTAGCAGAAGAGGCAATACGGTAGAAGAGATCATTCATTTGTTAGTCAGTTTTCACAAGTTTGACAGAAAATAATAAGGGATTATGTGTCAATACACGAGGGACCCAAAATCCAATGTTATGGAGAAAATCGTTACACTTAATGTTCTTCACAGATTGTTCTTCTATCTAGAAGATGAGGAATATTATACAGTGAGTAGTAATCAGTGTAGTCGTGACAAAATCACGAGATAGAGCATCCATCATGAAACGTGAAGTGCAACAACCCGTGTTGGACCTTGTCAAGATGATATACAGCCTTCCCAGTGAAGGGAGACCAAATCAGACAGTCATACTTGAGAATGGGTCTTACCAGTGATTAAAGAGAAGTTTGAACGTGTGGAGTGATCAAAATTGTGATGGCATTTACCTTTTTATGCCTCTTTCCAAGTGCAATTAATACGGCTCTTGTATGGTGAAGTGGTATGAGTGCCGAGTAATTCAGTAATCAATGTTAGCATGACACGATTGGCATTTCAAAATTGCTGTTTCAAGTAACTGCTTGGCAATTTTGGGGTTGCGTCTATCAGATGTAAGTGGTGATATGAATAAAAGCAAGTAAATTCTAACTAGTTACTTCAGACCAGAAGTAAATTTTATTAGTTTTTATTCTCACTGCCCATGAAATTTGCTTTGACGATGCACATTTTTGAGTTGTTTACAAGATGGACTTCAATTTACCCTTTTATATTAATTTAGAATACTACTATTATTTTCAGAAATTACAGAGAATGAATGATTTTTATATTTGTCAATTTTTATGTTGCCTGTTCTTACAACTACCTGAAGTAATCCACATTGTTCATAAATTTATTTATCAGAATGATAGAAAAAGGAATGGAATCCTCTGTAGTGACTGCCTGCTCCAAGTGTCGAAACTCACCCTGATCATCCCACCTGCCAAGCTCCACCTTGCCCCTCACCTACTCTTACCCTTCACCCTACTCTACTATGTTCACTACAGTTACCATTGCTACCACCGTTGTTGCAATGTGAATTTTTCTTTGTAAATGTTTCAGGTAAACAATGTTTATTACATCAGCCGATGCCAACTTAAAACTGCAAATAAAAAGTTTACTTCCATTAAACATGATTATGAAATAACATTTAATAGTGACACCCAAGTAATTCCTTGTCACGATGACTCGAGTGACATTCCAGCTCTTCAATTTGACTTCACTCCTTTGGAAAAAATTGGAAATATGGAAGCAAATACTATTGTTGGTAGGTTATTTTAATTGTTCCTATTTATTTATTTAAAAAGGCAATCACCTAACATGCACAGAACAGTTGCATTTTATTACAGCTCTACATTTTTAAATGAGAAACAAAGATGATATGAATAAAATCAGTAATAACAAGAAAATATAAACGCAAAAATTAATCATCAAATTTAAATTTTGGGAAATTCAATTTTATTAACAGACTTATCCACTGTATCCAAACTATCCACTGAGGAAGAAACTTCTCATGTGCGGGCCTGTTTAATCACATACATATTCATTTCTTTTGAACTAGTACAAAAGTGATGCTAATAATAATAATAATTATTGTTTCGTTTGAATGACACTCGTAATTATTTTCCGAATGATTTAGTTGCTTTTAATTTGAAGAACCATGTGTGGAAAATGCAATGTATGACTATGCGTTAAAGAGTTTTCAAAAATTTCTTTCGTTGTATCTACTGAAACAAGCCCTTTTTCTCTACCAGAAAAATTTGTAATTTTACGAATTATTAATTAACTTATATTCATGACTCGTTTCGTTTGAATGACACTCGTAATTATTTTCTGAATAATTTAGTTATTGATTTGAGCACCAGGAAATAATTAAGACTGTAGCCCGGATGTTTCCTACGTAATTTTAATATTTCTCATCCAAAATTATGTCGTGCTAGCTCAGTTAATTGGGTTTTAAGTTCATAATCGTTGCTACTTACTCTGCAAGCAATTACTCAATCTGCCATCCATACGGAGTGGCGAGGAATTTGAAAATCTTATCAAAATATCTACTACTGGATTGCAAGTAACAAATAATGATAATCAGCTTTCTTTTCAAGTAACAAATTGGAATTTATTATAATGTGAAATATGATTCTAATAAAAGTTAAACATGAATTGTTACACCGTTAATTCAAAATGAAATTATCTTTGGTCATGACCGGCTCTCTCTATCTTGTAATAATTATAAATCAACCTTGTTATATTCGCGGATCTTCCTCACTGTTTTAATTCGCATTTTTCAGCTAATGTTAAATAGCCAAAATTAATTGATTGCAAATACTGCACAGTATGATTCATTTCAATTTGACAGATCTCTAGCAAATTACTCGAAACGCAACTTGTCACTTACAATAAATAGCACAAACCGATGCAGTAAACGGTATCAGTGATAATCTTCTTCACTTACTTACGAATTCACGTTGGGTGAAGAAACTGCATCTCGTACAGCACCGCGTGATTCCTAATGCCGGCATAGAAGCAGTGAGGGAAATGGAATTGGCAATCCTGGAGCCACGCTGCGCCGCCTCCCTGGGAACCCAGAGGAGCTGAGGAACTTTGCAGCGCCAGGGGAGGAACTGGAATTGAGTGGCTAAAGGAGACAATTGCACACCCTGTCAAGGATCCTTTCTGCAGCTACAGGCGAGCATTTTGAAGTAGCAATGGATGAAAAACTAGGAATGTATTCACAAATCATGCACAAAACGTGCACATAGTGAAGTTACATTTATGTTCAGAAGTAAAACAAGGGACCATTTCAGCATTTGCTTAATGGATCACGGAAACTGGATAAAAACCTGAGCAAGACCAAAAGCTGAAGTACATTGTTTGTCATTTAGAAGACATGTGGGCAAGGCTTAGGCACACCTCGTGAAAAAGAGAGCGCTGATAATCGCAGATGCAGCTGGTCTTTCAGCCTGTGTCACACAAGCGTTGCATTGATGCACATCACCGAATGCTGATGACGGCAGCTGAGTCACTACACACATTGACAACAATGCACATCACCAAGAGCGCTCGTGTGCCGTTTCGCATAAGATAGTGTTAATCTATGATGCGTGTAAAGTAACTCATGTGCCAACAATGCCATGCTCTTATGACATGGGGCAAATGTCAAAAATCTTTGATTCCCTCGAGTTTCAATGTTCCCTTTTTATATGTGCCAAAGTTTTATTGTGCAATGTTGGTGAAAATTTTCCAAAGCCGTACCAGACGACCCCATTTTCTCGTCCTATGGTTTTCCCCGAAATTTGAAAACATGGACCTGAAATTTGTTGAAATGCCCTGCATATCAATGAAATTATACAACCTGAATGCATGCTGACCAAAGTAAACAAACTGAATTCAACACAAAAATTCTGTGGACTCCTGTTTCATTATCATTTGGATGTACGTTTTTTAAGGAATTTTCATAATTAGCATGAGTGAGAAACGTAAAACTCGTATCTGAAATAATTTAGCTTGGGAAGAATAGAAATTTATGTGGGACTTACAAAGAACAACATAAAATGTGAATAACTTATTAACAGAGTGTAACTAACTAAGGTTTTAAGTGCTAATAGGTCTTTAAAATCATATGACCTTTCTTCTGAGGAAAAAGGAATGTGTTTACTTTGCCTTAATGATAATGTGTTGTATATGATTAAGTGTAATTTATTTATTCAAATTTTACAGTTGAATCAAATAAAATTCAAAATCGTATTTAGGCACCTGTTCTAATTTTGAATTATCGATAGAGTGAGGATAAGTATTGGAAAATTTCAATTTAGTAAGTAAGTTTGCCCAACAAAGTAATGTAATTTATTGTGATTATTCAGAGAATTTATTTCATTAGAGTGTTTAGAAAAATTGACATAAGAACCCATAATCAGGAAATGTAAATCTCAAGTCCTTTACTAAAACCGAGAATAACAACGGGCCTAGGTGTGAACCTTGTGGAACTCCGAAAGTTACACCAATATCTCTAAAAAGAAAATTTTTGAATGTGACATTTTGAATTCTGTTAGTAAGAAAATTTTTATAAAGTATTAGTATTATTAGAAAGGTAGTTTTATGTGCATGTAGCAAACTATTGTTTTTGCTGACTGTTCTATCTTTAAAAAACATTGCTCTTTATTTGCAGATGTTATTGGGGTTTGTAAAAGTGCAAATGATTTGCAGACATTAGTAGCTAGAACTACAAACAAGGAACTCAAGAAACGTGAAGTTCTGATTGTCGACAATACTAATATTGGAGTAAGTAAAGTAATTTTGTTGGTTTTTGGCTTTGACTTCTTGCTTTCACTAACATACGGAGTGTATAGAAAGTTATGTAATGCTGCAGAAAATAGATTTCGGGATTTCCATCAAAAATATATGGGGTTCCCCCTATACTAGGGGTGTCCAACTTGCAAGGCCTCAAGGGCCATAATGGAAACCTTTAAAATGGTTGTGGAATATCTTTCCAGTTCTCAGACAATCCACACCCGGCTTCCCCGTAGTTGATTTCGGCAGTTTGCCTGAGTGCCCTGAAATGGTGGGAAGGAATGGAATCGTGCATGAAATCAGGCTATCGTGCAAAACGCAGGGAAACACTGGGAGATTTTGAATTTCTGAATTTATTACAAAAAATATTCTTAAATCTAAATTTGACCTATTTGTACATGAACGGGGATTTACCCCGGCAGGGTGCATCTGCTAGACGTACAATGTTCTCTTCCAACATGGATGCAAGGGACTTCCGTTTTTGACTAATAACTTTTCGTGGGCCACAATATTTGACACCGCAGACCGCCAGGTGGACAACTCTGCCCTATTCCCAGAAAAGTGGGTTTGTTCTTTCTTTTTGCTCCGATACGTGTGTGTTTGTGAAAAACATTAGTCTAAACTATTTGTTGGATTTTTTCCAAAATGAATATTCTGAATTTTTGGAAAGCACAAATGTTTATTCTTTTCGGCTTCTGCCTGCAACTCTAATATTGATGATAGCAAGTTTTTTCTGAAGAAATTAGAGCTTCTCAATTAATTTTTTAATTAACATCATGTACATTTTTTGAAAATTTTATTAGTTCGCAAGCAAGTTCAAGTGAAATATATAAAGGTATTATGAACAAGGTTTTCTCAAAAGTAGCTCCAATTTTTTTTCTTTGTTTTATGGATAGTGCTAAATGCACTGTATGAGACATTGTAAAAAAAGTTGGAGAAAGAAACACATGAGAGCCTTCTCTGCATCTAATGCTCCTTTTCCCATCAGGACATGTACAGACCTGCCTCGACGGGTCACGCAGTACTGAATAGAACTGAATGGACTGATAGCTGATTAGGATTCTTCCTTCCTTCTTTCCTTCCTTCTTTCTTTCCTTCCTTCCTTCCTTCTTTCTTTCCTTCCTTCTTTTTCTTTCTTTCCTTCCTTCTTTTTCTTTCTTTCCTTCCTTCTTTTTCTTTCTTTCCTTCCTTCTTTTTCTTTCTTTCCTTCCTTCTTTATTTCCTTCCTTTCCTTCCTTCTTTTTTTCCTTCCTTCTTTCTTTCCTTCCTTCTTTCTTTCCTTCCTTCTTTCTTTCTTTCCTTCCTTCTTTCTTTCTTTCCTTCTTTCTTTCCTTCTTTCGTTCTTTCCTTCCTTCTTTCCTTCCTTCTTTCTTTCCTTCTTTCTTTCCTTCTTTCTTTCCTTCTTTCTTTCTTTCCTTCTTTCTTTTCTTTCCTTCCTTCTTTCTTTCCTTCCTTCTTTCTTTCCTTCTTTCTTTTCCTTCCTTCTTTCTTTCCTTCCTTCTTTCTTTCCTTCCTTCTTTCTTTCCTTCTTTCTTTCTTTCCTTCTTTCTTTCTTTCCTTCTTTCTTTCTTTCCTTCTTTCTTTCTTTCCTTATTTCTTTCTTTCCTTCTTTCTTTTCTTTCTTTCCTTCTTTCTTTTCTTTCTTTCTTTCTTTCTTTCCTTCTTTCTTTTCTTTCTTTCTTTTCTTCTTCTCTCGCTCGCAAATTGGCCTTCTTGGACCATGCATACATGCACTTGCACAGGCTCAGTGTCATTTATCACGTTGCAAGTCTTGCATGAAATCAATCAGGGGTCAGCATTTGGTTGAATCCAATTTTTGCACCTTAGGGTTGTCAGTCCTGAGGGGGTACAAGATGGAATGATGATGAAGGACGAATGGGTGGCACACACAGACAGACACACACAAACACACCCTTGCCTGAGCCACTCTAACCTGCGATCTTTCAATCTGATATCACCATGGCATGGCTGCCTGAGCAATCTCTTCTATCTGGACTTGCTAATAATAATAATATCATCATCATCGACACAGTGCATCTCTTTGCTCTTTGTCGAGCACTGAGTAATCCTCCAATAATATCTCGTATGTAAGTCTCGTCTTGTCTCTCGGTTGTCAAGAGGACCGCCAAGTAGGCATAAACCGAGAAAAAACTCCGAATGAAAAAATGACAAAAGTTTGGTTTAACTCGCATTGGGCTACTATGTGATTTCTGTAAATCATAAAGTCTACTGCACATGTGCAGTGTAATCCTTTTCTGTTCCTTCTTGTGTCTTGCATGTTATCAGTCATCGGGTGCATAGATCTCTTGTGTGAACTCCACCTTTTAGATATTGTGCTAATATCAGTATTCACAAACAATCATGCCTCTCCATTCCTATGTCTATTTCTGAGAGCCATAAATTCTTATTTCCAGATAAACGTTACCCTTTGGGGTTCAGAAGCCGAAAATTTTGATGTATCAAAAAATCCGGTGATTGCTGTGAAAGGTGGACGAATAAATGAATTTGGTGGTTCAAAGAGTGTGTCAATTGCCATGTCAAGTGTAGTGCAAATGAACCCAGATATTCCAGAAGCTCACCGTTTACGTGGCTGGTATGATGCAGGTGGCTCTGAGGAAAATGTGAAAAATATTTCTGCTACTGCTGGTGGAGTTATTAGAGGTGATGTTTTTATCAATTGTTTTTATAATGAAAAGCTGCATGAAGGTGAAGAGTCATTGATTTTATTATCAGTATATAATTCAAGGAAGCCAACTAACAGAGCACTCTATTGTTGAAAATCTGAAGATGAATTTTGTTTTTACTACTTTAAAAGAACATGCAAGTGTAGTATGTAAGTGAAACAAATTGGGCAAATCCTAGAAGATTAAAATTTGATCATGTTGTGAAAAATGCTTTTAAAAATTTCAATTAACAGACTTGTTCATGTTACAAAATAATTTATGAGCAATAGATCATTGCTACAAAGTCTAGTTTAGTTCTCAACATATATTAAGTTCATTGAAAGTCGAGTACCTTGTGTTTTATCCATTTACGAAATAAAGATTCAGGCTCACAAAATCAGTCTATCTCACAATCATTGCCTGTGTACATAATACAATTCAGTGTTGAACGAAGCAGGTAGATTCTATATGAGACATTAGATTTGAGAGTAACGACTCCTACTGAATTTAGACAAAAATGTTGAACTTAACTTTCTGTTATGTGCGATATCTAATGTTCTTGACAATTTGCTTCTTAGGTGGTCAGTGGATGACATTGCAAGAAGCAAGAGCTAAACAGCTAGGAACAGGAGACAAAGCAGAATATTTCACTTGTAAGGCAACTATAATGCTAATTAAATCTGAAAATTCTATCTACAAGGCTTGCCCAACAGCTTCCTGCAACAAAAAGGTTAGTGAACTTTCCAAATTTTTATCGGAATCAATAGGGGGGGGGGGACACGCACCCTCACCAGGCCCCTTGCCTACCTCTTGGAGACCGGTAATCCCAGATTGGGAACCACTGAATGCGCATCACTAAACTATTATTTTTTCTTAATTTTATCTTTGCCTTAAATTTTGATGCTACCGTAGTTTAACGCTTTGCTTATATGTTTGTTTTTTTTTTTTTTTTTTTTTTCCTTCTTCAGGTTACTGATTTGCAGAATGGATCTTATCGTTGTGAGAAATGTTGCCAAGAATTCCAAGAGTACAAGTACAGATTGTTAGTACAGGTAAGTAAATTAAGTTAATTCAGGTAATGAAGTTGTTTGCAATTACCAACTGATCGATTTGAATAAAATGGGGAGTAACTGTGTATTCATGCATCTCTGTTTACGAGTGACAAGAGGGGTGGAGCAAGTGAAACGCACAATCTTCCAAGATTTGGGAGTTTTGCTAACTAGTTGCGCAACAATTTTTATTCATTTTCACGTCTCACTTCCTGCTATGCCGTTCTTTTGAGATTCTTTCATTACCAGCCCGTTAAAAAAACGTTTGAATTGCCCGGCACATTCATAGTGGAGGCCAACAATACGTACATGGATTTAATTAAGAATTACAGATTTGTGTGATATTTGCAACTTATTGTTATGTCAGCATTTGTGTTTCTTCTGGGCTTGTAAAGGTAGTGTAAAAATATATTTCCTAATGGACTGGGATCGACTGCGAATATAAGATAACCATGAGCCTTTTCAAAAGAGAAAGCATAGGTTATCTTTTAAGGGGAGACACTTCTTATATTCAGGTAAATCGGTTGTAATCAGCCTTGAAAGTCTGTAATCTTGATGACTGACCACATACTTTTCCATTCTAACAATTGTAATTAAGCCAGGAAGCTTCCAGTTTTTGCAAATGCTCTGAAACCTTGCATGCCACATTAATATACGCACATCAGTGTGTAGGTGGGCAACATGATGCTTTGAAGAGGGCTTTTCTGTTGTAGTTTTTCTTTTTTTCTTTTTCTTCCTATTGTTAATATATATTTTGTTCTTATTGGACAGTTTTTATGTTCCATCAATTTTTCTGAATTTATTGCAGCTTTACCTAATGATATAAGAAATGTGCTTGCGAAAACGATGTTATTATGTTTTTACACATCAATTAATATTTGAGTTACTATTTTTCTTCTTCTTAAAAACTATTGAAAGCTATCTTCACTGAATATAATTAGTAGTAATAGTAATATTATTATTGTATGATCCTAGGCAACTCTTGCCGATTGGTCTGGCAAACAGTGGGTATCAGCATTTCAAGAATCTGCTGAAGTAATGTTGGGAACTACCGCAGATGCATTAGGAGCTCTAACGGATCATCCAGAGGCGTTTGTTGAGCCCTTTGCTCAGGCTGCCTTCAAATCTTTCATTTTCAGGCTCAGGGTCAAAATGGAAATGTACAATGTAAGTAGTTTAATTATCTTATGTATTTCAATTTCTGTGCATTTGAATTTTCATATTTTGCATGTTGGATTGAAACTTCCTTGGATTATTTAAGAGGGGCTTGGATGTTTATGTTGTGGCATGGTGAAGTTCTCCCGACAACCCTCATTGTTCCCTTCCTGTTCAGCCTGAGTATCACAGGGGCTTGGGATATTCTGCGCTACATCCATGCTAAGGCAAAAATGCAGTGTATTATGGCATGGTGAGGCTCCCCTATCTGGATATCACCTTTCAAATCCCATTCCTCCCCGGAACTGGCTAAATACAGCTATGAGCCGCCTTTGAAAGTCAAAGAGGGCGAGGGTCCTATCTTAAAGAAATTAAAAAAGCAAAGGAGCATTTGTTCCAGGAGCCCATGGAAGGGTTGTGGAAGCCAAGATGGGTGGGTCCTCTAGGCAATCAGGAAATTACAACCTCTCAAACAAAAAGAACAAAAAACAAAACAAAACCCCTCCAAAGAAGTATTGTGATCGTATTGACATTCTGTCAGTGATCTGCTTTGTAGCCACATGCCGCAAAATAGTTTGACATCTAGTTTCATATCGATATCTTATTAGATTTCTACTTGTTTGTTTCAGGATGAATCACGCATGAAAACTGTAATCGTGAATGTATCACCTGTCAACTACAAGGAATATACTTCTTATTTAATTAACAAAATAAAGAAGCAAGCTGGCATGTCAACTGATCGAGAATAAGGTCCTAAAACAAGTGGAATTATCTTGAAAACTTTGAAACAATTCTTATACAGTTTCCCCTCCTTTTTTAGCATTTTTTGTTAGGTCAGTTATTATGAGTTAAGGTATATTAGGGAGAAGACTAGAATATTTTTTTTGTCATGTATTTATTTCTTGTCTTTGTATTCCCCTCCACATTTTGAATCAATAAATATTACGCATGTCACAAGTACTCGTTTCTGATGGAGCAGGATTGTTAATCCTTCAATACGATGCCTAATTTGGGTGCAGTAGAAGATAGCCCAATGATGTCCGGGTTTGTGTGCTAGATAGGTAAGAATCTGGACACAAATGTGTGAAGCATTGAACTATAATTTTATATTTTCAAGTTTAAGGATACCTGGATTTCCATGGGGGATATTTAATGTACCTCCACCTACAAATCCTTCATTTTCTCCTATTGCCTGGGTATTCTACAAAGATACCGATAAGTTAACCTAGAATGCCCAACAAAGTTATTCAATTTCCATATCTTTAATGATACTTCTCAAGAATAGAAAAAATGATTGCCTACAAAGCATTCAGGGCAGTAGACGGTTTATTCTGACAGCTTCTATAACAATTGAGGGTCACCAAAGTCCACATCACTGCGAAAAATATTCTTCCGTCAGTCAGCGGAGTACCAGTATCAGCTGGCTGAATTTTGTAATCGAATGTAAATATGTAATTTCACCATGACCCATCCATAAATTACATAAGACAAATTTTGACTATTTTGAAAATCCCCTCTCCCACCTGTAACACACCCGTTACATGCACTTGAACACCTTCCCCTAAATAATTGTGTGATGCTTGCAACACCCTCCTCCCCCTTGTGAATGCAAGAAGTGGGGGGGAAATTATAACACAGTAAAAACAATTTGTTCACAACAATTCATTTTATATATGTTGTATATTAAAATTTATGAAAACTAGGTTGTGGATTTTGATGACCTAAAACATCATAAAAGATCAATAAAATTCTCTTAAAATGTTTTTACAATGGCCAAAAAACTAAGAAAAATGACGTAAAAAATTTGTGATCAAAACCAATTCAGATAGTCATATCAAGCTGTTGAATTTGATACTGATGTAATCGACGCTTCTTCCTTTCATTCAAGTGAACTCAGCTCACAAACTTTTGGTAAGGACTGTTCTTTACCAGGAAATCTGTCTTTAGTTAACCCGAAATCGGTCCAAACCAACAATGGCGTTGATTAATGGGTGTCGGGTACTGTCGATTACATAATCACAACAGCTCACATTAAACTTTCGTAGTGAAGAAATCGAAAAGACTACTCAGGAATTCTGTGGAGAACATTTCTTGCATCTCAAAAATATTATATCAAGGAAGTACCATTAAAATTGATGAAATCAGAAAAATGCATTAAAAATGACTGAAAGGAGTAAAAAATGACTTATTAGTCAAAAAGGAAAAAAATAAAATTAAAAAAGACAGAAAAAAAGAAAAAGAAAAAAAGAACCTATAAAAATGGCTCATTTCCTTTTATCATTTCATAAAATTCATTTCTATACTAAACAGTTGATTGAGAATTAAACAAATTGATACTAATAATTTTGAAATGCTGTTGATAATATGTGTGAGTGAATTAAGCCATCAGACGAGAATGATGACAAATCTACTGCTAAACCCCCACGTAGGCTTTGTCAAATCTATCAGAATTTTGTTGGCACTTTTTGATCTTCTATGTTAAGAACTTTCTAATTAACTTATGTGCTGCATAATATTTTGCAATTATGACAATTGATGTTTATAATTTCTATTGATTAATTATTGATCATAGATTGATTTGGTTAGTTAATTGTGGTAATAATTCTATAATACGTTTGTTCAACGATTAATAGCAGGTAAAGTAATGCTTAATTGAAATGTTAGACGTGTATAATTAATAGAGCTTGGACATATAGGCACTTTAAAGCTTAAAAATAGGCAGGGAAATGGGCATTATAGTTGACAATAGGTAGGCATTTAGGAAGTAAAATCTTAAAATAGGCAGGGAATTGGGCATTATGATTGACTAATATTAAAATGTATATGTAATAGTACTACATAAAGGGTGAAAACAATTCTCTAAAAACAAATCGAATATCTTAGATTGTTAAAACATATTGCAGAGTTAGATAATATTTCTTAAGAGTAGACTCGACTAAAATTTTATGTTTTGTTGGTTAAACTGGTTAAATGTTCTGTTTCCAAGTTTTGAAGAAGGTTTCAACAGTTTTTCTCACATTTTTTGCATGAATTGCAGTGTTTTTATGTTGTAAGAAATATTTTTTTGCACAGTTTACACCACTTTTTCACAACACTGGCAAAAAAATACATTTCCAGTCCACTGTGAATCTTCTTCATAAATCCACTCCTTTAGCAATGCACTTCTTGAAACTTTCTCTTTTGGCATTGTAGCAAGCCAGGAACAGCAAATTTACTGATCTGGTCTGCACCAAACTTGGAAACCAATACAAAATTATCGAAGAAAACTCCGCCTATCTTGTGTAATTCTACCTTCTAAAAGCAAAGATTCCGGGAGCAGTAGTTTTGAAGTCTGTTGTGTTCTTGGTTAGGAATAGATAGCTCACTAATCATTGCGAAGATCAAAAAGACATGCAATTTCCTTTTCTCTGGAGTGCCCTGATGGGCTTCAGCAAAGTAGATAAGGTTGCCTATACAGTGTCAAATTAAGCGGTGTCCCTGCTCAACTTATTACAGGGAAGAACACGGCATAGAGCTTCTCGATTGGAGGACATCCTGGCAAATTTTACACACTTGTTACTTGTTTGGTAAAAAATTACCCATCAGTGATTTCTCAAAAAATGATTGAAAAAAACAAAATATAGTGAACAAAAAAATTTAAAATGCAGAAAATTCAATATAGGCACTTACAGGCTCTTAATACTCAATTAGGCAATTATCTCTAAAATAGGCATTTATACATTATAAAACACTCACAAATGCCTTTGTAAGGTAAACATTGATAATGGGGCAAGTTGTCTAGAAAAGCCTTTAAAGAAATGAAATACACGAAAAGGGCATTGCCTGGGCTCTAATAATTAACACAAAACCACCATTAATTGCTATTTAATATTATATTTTCTTAATTTTAGTTTCTTCTGATTATACAACCTTTGAAAATATTCACACTAAGATAAAAGATTTCTGTGGGGAAAAGATTAAAGTTGGTAAACATTCTCTGAGTACTAATTGGCAAAATACACATAGTTAATCAAATGATTAATAACTTCCAAGTACATTTCTTAAATATGAAAATAACAGTCGGTTCTTAAAATTTAGATACTAGTTACATCATGGGTTAAAAAGTACTATGAATTATTTGGATGCACTTGTTATTAAAAGGATATCATAGGATATTAAATAATAAATTCTAATATGTGAAAGAATGCTTTTCCATTTATATTATGTAAATTTTAGACTTAAGAAATGAAAATTGAAAGATTTCATATCTTCAATATTATTATCTGCAAATTAGTCATTTTGAACATGGTTGAAAAGGTAAAATAGAAGCAAACGCAAATGAAAAAATAATTTTCTTTGTTTGTGTTGCGTTTTCTTTGAAATATAAAACAGTTGCACTGAACGTCTCCGAAGTTAAATAAATTTTATCCACTTTGAATATTTAAAGTCAAACTATAAAATTGAAATTACTTTCCTAAGAAGATATGTCCTAAATATCAAATGGCCTACTATTAACTCACTCAAAAACCAGTCTGCCAAGTTTTCCAGGATGAGTAAAATGTTCTATTTTGAAAAGAAAATTATACATTAGAAATTCTACAAATAAACAATATTTATATTGTAACATCGTATATAACAACACTTGATTCGTTTTCAAACCTGACCTAACAGCATAATTCAATAATTTTTAATTTGTTGTATTAAGATACCTTATGATACTTATTTCGTAAGTAAGTACTTAAACTCCTCAAAGATTATTTTAATTAAATCTGCATTTCTAATTTTTTATAAAAAGGAAGAATGTGTTTCTATTGCCTGAAGTTAATTTGTGATTTAAATGAGTATAAGTTGTCAGAACATGTTTTCAATCCTCATTCATACATATCAAAAATTAACTTCCCAAAATTGAAATAGTTCTTTTTAATAAAAAATAATTAGCAGTATCTATTAAATTACTAAAAGAATTTACAGAAGTTAACATCAGCAGATTTGATGAAGTGACTACTTTTAGCGAAGTATACTTTTCAATACCGTAATTAGTGGAAACATGCTGAATAAATAATTAAAATATTGAAACGTTCAAAAGGAACGATTCAGCATTTGCAAGAAAGGACTAAAGGCAAAGTACTTTATCATGCAAAAAAAAAAAAAAAAAAAAAAAAAAAAAAAAAAAAAAAATCTGAAATTAATTTTAGAAAAAAACGGACATTAATTAGGAGAGAAATTAATTTATATAAAGTCCGGTTATGATTACTATACATAATTTTGAGTGACTGCAGTTTTCCATTCCTTGTCATTTACTGAAGAAGCGTTAAAAGTATGTCCTGGGAAATGGAATGCCAAGTGAAAAACTCCAAGCAGATACGATGAATAGTTATTTATTGGATGAGCGACACCTGTGTTGACAAGACAAAACTAGGAGCGGTACCAAAGCACGTACTTCTCGCATTGTTTCTAAATGCTCTGAAATATTATACTTCTGCATAAACCAATATTTTTCCGATCCGAACCCAAATCCTCAGAGTTAACGTGCGGGCACTCACACCACTATGCACACAAGCGCCATATTGTTGGAACTCGGGTAGAGGTAAAAAAGTCCTCAACAATCAAAATATCCGTTAGAAACTCCCAAAGCCTCCAGTCCGTTCAGATCAATCAGGGAATGTCAATTTTGGAGAAAATCGGCTGAATGGTGTAGACGCTGCAGTTGTCCACAGACGGTCTGAGAGCTGTCCGTAGATTGATAGTGATCCCAGGTGCGTCAACTTCTAAGGTCATTAGCCCCCCCCCCCCCCGGATGGCTAAATCTCGCACCAACCTACCGTCAACGCGGGGTTTTATTTTTTTAAATTCATTTTACGTCAAAAAACAGTTCAAACTGCGTAAGACGTGCTATGGGGAAAAGTTAATTGTGTGCACATTTTCAAAATTCTGTGATCCCTAAACTTTGTCATATGCTACTTAAATTTTTAAAAAACTCCCACGTAATAAAATCTATTTTCAAGGATAAATAAGCAATAAATTTTGGCTCTTATCCATGTCCATCGGAATAATACTTCCTGCCGCGACAACATGGAAACGATAATTTGAATAATTGTATTTCCCACTTAATTCTAGAAGACGTGCTCAGATAATGAAGTTACATTGATGTCCAGAAGCAAAACAAGGGGCCATCTCAGCATTTGCTCAATGGATCAGGGAAACTGGACGTAAAACCTGATCGAGATGGGGGTCATTGACCCGGAGGCTGTTACACAATAGTTGTTACATATTTATACAGTCCAAATGGTAAATAATGCATTAAATATCACTGTTAAAATTAATGTTACTTTTCTTGTGATGCTCAGTATAGTCTCTAATTGTATAGAAACAGTTATGCAGCAGAAACGATTTCACTTGGAATTTAAACTTTTCTATCGAATTTAATCGTTTAATATCATCTGGCAAAGTGTTGTAAAATCATGTACATGTATTGTATGTGAATTTTTTGTAATGAGCTGTTGATTCTGTCACCTGATGAATATGATTTCTACGTCGAGTGTTATAGTAATAGACATCGGCATTTGCTGAAAATATATTCCCGCCCTTAAGCAAGTCATTTTTGACAAAGACCACTGATTCGTAAATGAACAGACACGGTAATGGTAAAATTCCTAGATTAATGAAGATATGCTTACATGAATCACTTGGGTGGGATTTGGTTATTATTAGTACATTTCGTTTTTGTAATCTAAAAGTCTGGGAGCTATAAGATGTATTTCCCCAGAATATTATGCCATATCTCAGGCGGGAATGAACATTCGCGAAATATACCCAACGAGCAGTATGAAGGCTGACTGAATTTGCAAGAATTCTGAACGCGTAGCATAATGAACTTACTTTTGTGTTCAATTCATTTAAATTGACATTCCATTTAAGGTTCGACTGAATTGAGAGATCTAAAAATTTTGTTGCCTTAACATCAGTCAATGGTACACCGTTCATTTTCAATGGTTCTCCCAACCAGGTACCTCCCACCAGAGCGCCATCGCTCCAGCCGAGACAAGCTCTTAACTCCCGGCATGTGTGTAAGTAAGTAAAGGGTAGGATAGGACAAGGAATGGGAAGAAAAGATGGTCCGCGGCCCGTTTGGTAGGATGCTGCCTCGGCATTCAGCTGGTGTTGATCAGAGGAGAGCAACCGGTCGCCGGAATTCTCCTTCACCCGGCGACAACTCAACCTACTACGTTTTAGTAGTTTAGTAGTATCTGGTTACTATCGAAAATATTGCCATCGTCAGGACACGAACTGAGGACCTACCGGCACTACAATGGCATTAGGTGATGTCCTGAGCCACCTCTCCCGGTCAGTCTTTAGGGATGTCTAAGTCGATCCCATGGGTAGTGTTTATATTGCATTTAAATTTCATGTTGATAAATGGATGTTTACTTCAATCGGTTCATACAGATTCACAGAAGCAGCGATTGATTTGACGTGACACGTTTTACAAACCGAATAACAGTGGGGAAAGCACATACAGACACGTCCAATTTATCTATTTGTGTTGACTGTATTTGTGAGTACAGGTGATGATTGATTTTCAATAAAGCTTTTTTGAATTCTCAATAGTTTTCAGCAACAACATATTCAAATTAAAATCCCTGCCTGGGATTCGAACCCGGTTCCTTTCGACCGGAAGCGTTCAATCTGTATACACCTTAACCAGCTCGGCCTTCCGGGTCGGTTAGAGACTGTGTTCTTCTATATTAGTCAGGAGATAGTTGTATCAGTTCTAGCATTAGGGAGCCGATAAATTGAAAAAATGTCTTGGGCGACAAAAGAAGGCAGCCGTCAAGAAAATAAGGCCTACGCGAAAAGTTAGTCTAGACTAAAGACATTAGAAAACTAACTAGCGCGAGAAAGTCTGTGCCATTCTATAGCACCACTAGTTTATTTCCCATTCGCAGAGAAACTAATGACAATAGTTGTGCGGTTTTTGAGAAAATATTTTTAGAAATTGCAAACATTTCAGTCACTAATTAAGCGAAATCAGCTCGTTTTTCAAAAAATTGTACAAGACCTTTTTTTAAGAGCTAATTTTTTTACAACACTTTATTTAAAGGAAAAACCACTATCTCCAATTTTGTAATTTTGAAATGTTCAATTTATTGGCATTTTCGAAAATACGGAGCAAAAGCCGAAAATGGGACTAGCGTCATATTTTTTATCGCCCCTTGTTACATATGAGGAGACAATTTAAAGAAAAGTTTGGAACAGTTTTTGAGAAAAAAATTGCCTATATTTCGCGCAAAAGTACACGGAAACTACTCATATTTTCGAAAAATTGAACATGAACCTCTGAAGATCCGCAGATTTGCCCTTGAAAACACGTCTTTAAAATTTTAACAAAGCTAATAGCAAAAATATTAACTTCAAAGATAGATCACTTATTAGCAGAAGAGCAATTTGGATTTAGGCCTAAAAGATTAACACACATGGTAGTGGGAAACTAATTAAGAGAAGAAATGAACAACGCAAGAAATTATACGCAGTATTTGTTGGTTTTTGCAAAGCTTTCGATAATGTAAATAGACAAATCATTAGGAACAAGTTATTAACGTCAGAAGGCGAGATTGGCTATCGAGGATAACGATCAATATCCCAACAGAAATTGCATCCAAATTGATGATAATATAACAATATCAGAGAAAATTGAACAATGTGTAGGAGTACTGCAAGGAGATCCGCTAAGTGCGCTATTATTTAATGTACTCGTGTATGATCTAACGCTAGCCGTAAAAAATAGAAGTGAAAGCACTAATCTATGCTGACGTAGCAGTTCAATAGAGTACGAAGAATTACAAAAGGGAATTGACGCTCTACATAAATGGGCACTGCAAATAAGGTACAAATAAAACAGAAACGACAATATTTCGGAGAGGCGGAAGGGCGAAAAGAAACGACATAATAATGTGCAATGGGGCTAAACTAAGAGCCACGTGCTTACCCAAGTACCTAGGAATTACTCTGTAAACTACAGGAACAACATCCACAGTACATCTTAAGGAGAGCTTAATTGCAGCAACAAGTATAAACGACATTCCATCTCAGTCAGTTGTCTATAGAAACAGCCATGAAATTGTTTACCCACAAAGTATTCCTTGTAGCGACATACGGTTTAGATATAATATAGAACTGCCTTACAGTCAAGCAGTTAGAAATGTTAGAAAATATAAAAGCAACTTTCATAAAAAAAGCTATAGGAATTTCCAAGTATGTGCGGTCATTACTGGCGTAGGTAATATAAAAGAAGCTTTCCTACTGGAAGATGTGAGATTAATTGCAGCTGCCCAACACAAAGGCGCTAAGACTTGTAGTGTTGATCGAACGAAAAAAGAGACAAAGAATTATAGTCAGATTTCTACTGTACTAATGCGATGATAAAAAGAGAATGAACAGAGGCAGGATGCAAGCAAAGGCATACAGCGTCTAAACGCGCCTGGCGCATACCTGTCTAAACGCGCCTGGCAGAGTACGGGTTCCATGACCGGATCAGGGTTGCCACATACTTCGTACCAACCGTTGAGGTAATTTGGACCACTTCCTCACGGGGGATGCAGAGAAGGCTCTCAAGTGTCCCTTTCTTGATTTTTTCATCTTCTTGCTTCTCATTGCATGTCACTCTATCTGTTTCACTGGCCTTCTCTGTATGCTGAACGCCCACCCTTGTGTTTGCCGTGCATGGCGACCGTGTGGAAGGGAATGGGTGGTCTGAGATTGAGGGATCTGTGTATGCATTCCCGACTGTCGCCGTGGCGCTGGTTTCTTGTGAATAGACTCTAGCCACCTTCGCTGTGCGAACACCGGTGAACCCTGGTGACTGAGGTGGTGACTGGTCTCTGCACCTTCTAATTCCTAATCCCACCTCCTTTTGGCCTGGGGCTCTTCTAGACGGGCGGTCGGGAGCTAACCCACTCCCCATCAATCGGCTCGGACTAGGTCTTGTACTGAACTCCAGGGCGAACGGGGGATCCATGGCGGTGCAGCGCTGTGACATCCCCCCACTATATTTCCGTGTCAATCCTGGCACCCCAGTGGGGTGTCCCCTTGTTGGACTCCGTGATGGATGGGGAGAACGGAGACGAATCAGCTTCAACTCTATGGAGCATTAGGCTATCCCCTTGCCCTCTTGCGGGAGGTAGAGGCGATGCCGTGAGCGTACAGTGCATTTAAGTAGCTTCTTCCTTACGGAAGACGATAGACCGAAGAAGCCGCATGTTCTTATGATGACGAGTACGGAAGATGAAAGAACTTTCAAGAGCGCAATATAGAATCAGAATACGATCTAAAAAGTGTTTCTAGCCCATTATCACATGGCTGTTGGGCGATGAATGCGTTGTTTTTGTACAAACAATACAACTAAACAAGAGATTGGAATTTTTTAATTTGCTGCGTCGTTGTTGATGCAACGCGTCTCTTTACCCCTTGTTGGACTTTGAGCGCTTTCTCTGGAATAATCTTCCGTTACTGAGTAATTACTATATTGAATAATTACTGTTTGCCAAGTCTCGTCACGTCGCAGTCAGTCAGTGCATTGTATCCCTTCGGCTAGGGGCTCGCCGCCGTTACATCCCGGGGTTCCTGGCCGGTCACCCAACCAGGAACACGCGAGTCTTCAATTCGCTTGTCCCGTGCTATAGACGACGATGAGCAGGTGAAGAAGGTTGATTTTAATTTTAAGAACCATGTGTGGAAAATGCAATGTACGACTATGCGTTAAGAGTTTTCAAAATTTTCATACGTTTCATATCTATTGAAACAAGCCCTTTTTCTCTACCAGAAAAATGCGTAATTTTACGAATTATTAAGTTAGATTCATGACTCGTTTCGTTTGATGACACTCGTAATTATTTTCAGAATAATTTAGTTATTGATTTGAGCGCCAGGAAATAATTACGACTGTAACCCGGATGTTTCCTACGTAATTTTAATATTTCTTATGTTCTTATTATGTCGTGCTAGCTGAGTTAGTTGGGTTCGGAGTTCACAATTGTTGTTACTTACTCTGTAACCAATTACTCAATCTGCCATCCATACGGAGTGGCGAGGAATCTGAAAATCTTATCAAAATATCTACTACTGGATTGTACTAACGAATAATGATAATCAGCTTTCTTTTAAAAAGTAACAAATTGGAATTTATTATAATGTGAAATATTCTAATAAATGTTAAACATGAATTGTTACACCGTTAATTCAAAATGAAATTATCTTTGGTCATGACCAGCTCTCTCTATCTTGTAATAATTATAAATCAACCTTGTTATATTCGCGGATCTTTGCGCGCTCTTCTCTGCTCCATTCGATGCCGCCCCATAGAATCTTCCGCGTCGTCGCAGCAGAATCTTTTCTCTTCATAAAGTCCTCCGCCTAATGTTCGCGATCAAGTTCAAATTCTCCCAACGATACTATTATTACCCGTTACTTCCCTTACTCGCATCACGGGTGGACGCCTATACACCTACTGACTATTACTTTGTAGAATTACTTCGTCTTTTCCCACAAGAACGTTTTATCCTAATATAAGAAACGATAGGCTTAATTATACTAAGTTATTGCATCGGATTTGGTTGTCCATCAACAGTCTTTCCTCGACTTGGAGCCGACCCGCTCATTACCGCGTTGCAAGAGAGAGTGTCACTGTTCTTCCTAGCACCCAAAGCATCAGAACTCTGTATCATCCTCTTTTGTCTAAAAAAACAATACTATTCCACATCCTCTTCACCTAGCGAAAATGACCTTTGACGCCGGTCGTTTACTTGTCACATAGCAACCCCTCCGCGATCGTCTATTGACATCCCTATATTCTACTTCATAAATGACATTTTATAAACAAAATTGTTCGTCATTTTGGTATATCACACTATTTATACAATGGATTTCTATGATTGTTATGGTCATTTTTTACTCCCATTTAATTTATTACAAGAGTTTTCGAATGAAACCTTTTTTCACTTAAAGCTTCCGTAAGCCCCCAGATGGTACAGCAAATATTTCAAAAATGAAAAACGTTCATTTAAAAAAAACCTTCCGATTTAAATGTTTTAGGGACAATTACCCCCTCAATAAATGTGAAATCAAATAACTAAAAAAATATAATTTGGGCGTTAATGGGTTAAGGATTGTCTTCATCCCACGCTGCTAGGCGTGAGGAAATAATTTTAATGCGTCTCCGTATTCGCATGGTTTCCTCCTGCAAAGTGAACCCGCCCCATCTGCGACACGAGTAAACGACGGGCCTATCCCTGCAACATATTCTTATGCAGTGTATAAAATTTAGCGGCAGCCGATGCAGACGCTCTCTGAGAGAAGTGCTCAGCGATGACGAGTCTGCACTCTCAAACCTATTTTCATTTCAACGGAAAAATGGTGTTTACCATTTGGTGGGAGAGAAAAGGTCATCCTGATTTGACCTCGATATAGTCTGTTTTAAGTTCTATATTATTTATTTTTTACGATCCAAGCAATTCAGGAGAATAGAATTTTTAATGCGGCGTTTTTGCACTTGATTTTAAATTAATGTAATTTTTAATTAATGTAATAATGGTAACTTCATTATCTGTACACGGCTTCTAGAATTCAGTGAGAAATATAGTTATTCAAATTATCGTTTCCATGTTATCGCAGCAGGAAGTATTATTCCTTGACGAAGGACATCATGGATAAGAGGCCAACATTTATTGCTTATTTATCCTTGAAAATAGATTTGATTACATGGGAGCGTTTTTTTAATTAACTCAAAATTCAAGTAGTATATGACTTAGTGTAGGGATCACAGAATTTTGCAAACGTGCACAGAATTCACTTCTCCCCAAAGCACGTCATACACAGTTTTTAACTGTTTTTGACGTAAAATAAAATTAATTAATAGTTTTCAACAGGATAGTTGCATCTTCAAAGGGTTTTGTTTGTTTCCATTCCGTTTCATATAATATATGCTGCGGTTTTAAATTATGACGTGGGCACCGATGACCATAACTTTTGAAGCGCTCTTTAAACAATCAACGTGGTTTAAGGAAATGAAGTCTAGTGGGGTTCCTGCTTCTGGACTAACGATATAAGAAAAAGCAAGACAATTTGCAGCACTCATGGGTGTCAAAGATGCTCAGGCAAGTGCTGGTAGGCTGTTTGGTTTCTTTTTTTTTTTTTAATTTGTTGCGTCCATTTTGACGCAACGCGTCTCGAAGACCCTTACGGGTCGTTGAGCGCTTTGCGCTGTGGAGTAATCCTCCGTTACTTTGCGCGCTTTTTTTTGGAGTAATTCTCCATTATCACTGTCAGGTCGCGTCACGTCGCAGTCAGTTGTCAAGAGGACCGCCAGGTAGCATCTCCGCGTACGCGCCTCCTACTACGCGCTCCTGCGTCACTACCCAGCGGCCAGAATTGGGAAGGAGTAAGGATAGGGGCAGGGTTTAGGACACTTCACAAGGGTTGGACTAGCCCTTGTGAAGCAGCCAAACTCGTTTTGTTGGAACAAATTTCACATGAGATTCGACGGGAATCGAACCCGGACCTCAGTGGTGAAAGGCTAGCGACTTCGCTATGTGCCACGAGCGTTTCTAGATGGCATAACTTGGAAGACTCTTGCTGGGAAAGCTAGTACAGTAAAACCTGTCTAAACCGGGACATATATAAGCAGGAAACCTGCCTAAACCGGAAAATTTCTCCGGTCCGTGAAGTTAAATGGCATTTTACACAGCATAAAATGGAACCTCTTCAACGCAGAAACGGAACGGTTTTTCATGTCCTGCAGGGGGGAAAACTATTAAACGGAATTCCTCTGAATTTAATGCAATTAGCAGAGAGACGCGAGATGTTCGTAATGAAATGAATGCATCTGCAAGCATGTTTAAAATTCTCTATCCCTGTGATACGCGATTTAGCGATGGCAGCTGGACATTGAAGGAGACCGTCTTCAGCTGTCAGCGTAGAATTCGACCTTGGGGTCGCTTGTCTCAAGGTGTAGGTCTTAGGGGAATTCCCTCTCTCCAAACTCTCGGGAAAGGTGTAGGGCGTGGCTTCTATTCAGGCGTCTCCCTGCTGCGCGTTGAAAAGCATAACTCCTCGACCAGCTACGCAGTGCTCAAGCCAATGCGAGTGTATCAGAAAGTCACAGTACTGGGTTGTGACGCATTGTGCGTTGTAAGAGTCTGCAACTTATCCGAATACAGCCAGGAAAATGTGTATTTTTCAACTAAAGTAAGAGGCTGTCAATGAAGAGTGTTTAATATTCATTTATTGATGATTCCTGCGTTAAATACGTTATATGATCATGTATTTTGAGATATATAATGGAGTCATGTAATTTACTGCTTTCAGGGCAGAAACGTCAATATAGATCACAAAATGGACAACCTTGCATAAAACGGAAATCTTGTTAAACCGGAATTTTTCGTGTCCCGATGGATTCCGGCTTAGGCACATTTTACTGTAGTAGTTTTTTAGTAAAGATGCTGACATGAACGCTGTGAAAAGAAAAGAGTGAAAAGAACATCTGAAAAATTTAATTGAAAAGAATGATCCAAAGATATTTTCAATGCATATGAAACATCATTGTTTTATATGTTGCCAAATAAAACAATGACTTACAAGGGAGAGAAGTGTGTAGGTGGAAAACTGTCGAAAATATTAACAGCATTATTTTATTGTAATGCCACTGGTGCTGAAAAATTGAATGCTAGGGCATTGCATCAAGTCTTCATGTTTCAAAGGTGTAGCATCTCTGCAAGTAAACAATACAGCCTACAAGAAAGCATGGATGACCAAAGAACTTTTTGTATACTGGCTTCTTGAGATGGGCAAAGGTATTTAAAGACAGAAAAGAAAAATCCTGTTATTGGTAGATAATTGCTCTGCTTGTAAAGTAAACTGAAGGTTGGAAAATATCAATACTAAATTCTTCCCTGCCAACAGCACTTTTGTACTGCATCCACTAGACCAGGGAATTATTCATAATGGAAAGGTCTACTTTCGTTAACAACTGCTTCAGCGGATTCTAATCAACCTTAGTTCAGAAGTTTCAACCAAAATCAACATCCTGCATGGGATACAAATGTTAACAGGGTTGGTGGAATGTGAAAGCAACAATTGCCAATTGTTGGAGAAAGTCAGGAATTGTGGATTTCCAAAACAGTGTTGTGCCAGAGGTTGAGGCTTGTGAAGATCATTGTGAGGTGTGACAACAAATTGCAAAGGAGTTCGAACTTCCATCATTTGTAACATTTGATGATTTGTCAATATTGATGCTGGGATTGAAAAAAGTTGCTGGCTCACAGAGAGTGACATTGTTGAATGTTTGACTACATCACAAGAAAATAAATAAAGAGGAAGAAGTAGAAGAAAATATTGAAACAGTGCCTTCAACAGAGGCAAACAAGTGTCTTGAGAAGTTAAAAGTATATGTACATAAAAATATAAACGTTCCACAGACAGTTCTCCATTCATTATTTGCAGTAGTACAGTTTCTGGAAAGAAACATGCTCAAAACTACAAAACAAACTTCCATCAGAAAATATTTTAATGAGTGATATGCATTTTTTTCACTATTTTTGTGTACTGGACAACCTATTTAAAATAAATTAGTTGAAATTGTTTTCAGCATAAAGTATAAATAAAAATGATTTTATGATGTACTTAATACTGAGATTTCACTATGTCTTTTGGTTTGTAAATTATTGTGGTCCAAGTAATGTTTGAGTTACTGGATCTTCCAGAGCAATGCAAAATCTTATAATACTGCGATTTGATCAGGAGTAAATCCATTGATCATTGAACAGCTAATATAGTTTCTCAACTACGTTCAATCCAAGAGAAATGTCAGTTCATGCCATTTTCTGTAATTGAATTTTTGCATGAGCCATGTAACTGAAGGATAAAAAAAAAGTGTTTAAACCAGATAATTGTAGTAAGAGACAAGAACATAACTGAAATAGCCATCAAAGCACTTAAAAAGATTTTTAATGTTAAAATGTGTAGCTGCTCAACACAATCCAAAGCAATGTAAAAATGCAGGGAACTAAGACCCACTCACTTACTTACTTATTTTAGCAAGTTCTCCACGAGCATTGCTGTCTTTTGTATGCTGGTTATAGTTCCAGTTCTGAGGGAAACTGTCATTTACACAACAATCTTTTGAACAACATATCCTGTTCAGTTTTCTTTGCCATATTCCCAATAAAATAACCGAACAATTACAATAATTAAAGAATTAATAAATCTCTCAGTACGTTTCAAAACGGCAAATCCCCAATGTTGCCCTGCTACAATGCTTTGGGCACGAGGCTACACAACCATGAGTCTTCTCTTAAAAGCCCTGAGCAAACATATTTGCAATACTGTAGGCTTTGTCTTAATCAAAAACCCAAAAAAAGCGACCAATGGTGCATTTACTTTAACTTTGAGACAAAAATGGGACACTTTTGGACTGGAACTTTGTCACTATTTCACTGTTTTACATTTAACAAATGACGAGTCATTTTCTAAGCTTGGGGGTGGGGGGTGTAAATATGAATATAATCCTAAAATTGGTTTAAAAATGAAATTTTAGATTGTACTTTTGAAGATTTATTACATTATATATACAATAGCATTTTATGTTCTACATGTTATAACAATTTCATAAATCACATTTATTCAGGAGCAGGAGTTTGCAGATGCTCTGTGAACAAAATTAAAGAAAATTAATATTACATATTGATTTCAACCTTTTACAACTACCCTCAAATTACTAAAATCTGTTTAAAAGCAAGAATGCATAAAAAATTTTATCTAAAAACTCAGATGAGTTTGAAGTAGAACTCTTTTTTTTTTTTTTTTTTTCCTTTCTTTCTTATATTTTAACATGCTTACACACGCACAGCCATGCACACAATGAAAAACCTATCTCACTTGAACCCACATTTTAGTTTCAATGGTATGGCAACTGAACTTTTGATCAAAAGAAACAAACAATATTTTCTCTCAATTATATCTGATTCTGAGTTTTAATAAAATCTTTTCATTTAAAGAACTGCCATGCAATAAAAAACTGCATCATTCTGAAAACAAAATTAGTAAATTTTATATCAATGGAACTAATAACACCTGTTCCCTTTTTCATCGTGAGTAATAGAATGTGAATATTCCCCCAGGATGTCATTAGAGGTTAATCTAAGAAGCTCAAGTTTTTCTTAGTTCAGCATCAAGTCAATTTATGAAGTAAGAAAATAAGGTTAACATGCTGGAAAGTTTCAATGTGCAGCAGCACTGCACCAACAATCCTCATTAATTCTCAAAAATATTAAACTTATAAAGTCTAGTTTTAGTTTGTGAATGAAGGTTAATATTTCAAAACAAGGCCAAACGATGGTAGTTAAGATTTCAATCAATTTATATTAGGCTCAGAAAACAATTCTAGATTGCAAAATATTAATAACGAATATTATACAGGTTCATAACGTTAGTTACGATAAATTAGTAATTCAACAACAAAATTACACCATTCATTACTAATTTGCAATGACTTACACCATTATAAAACCCAAGTTTACAACTTAGCACCTGAAAATAATTTAGTATTAATAACTTAATACATAATTATACAATCTTTTTGAAATAATACACAGGAAATTTGTGAAATGGATACTTACTCTGGGGCTTGCCGTCCTTCCATGGAGTGAATCGAATACTGGTCTCATTTCGTTTTGCTGCCTCAACCCGAAGTTCCGGTTTCAGAGCTCGGCGCAATAATTTTGCAGCAATGTTGGAATATTGGACATAGCTAAATGGGGCAGAGTCAAACATTAGCAAATACTAATATATTTGTCGTTTAAAGGGAAAAAGAAGCAAGTGCATGCGAATGATTTCAGACATCCGATTCCTTGTAGAATCGTAGGTTACTTGCAAGAAAGCAAAACACAGATATGATAAATGCAGAATACTTCTCAAACTTTTTTTAACTCACTTCAGTCCCGCTGCTCTCCAAGCCGACATAATTCTTTCTTTTCGCGAAGTTTTAACCAAACGTTCTTCAGCACCTTCGCCGAAGACGGACGGGGAGGAAAGTTCACGAGGTGGGGGAAGGACGCAAGGAACGCGAGACATAGCGGATGAAGTCAAAACATACTTGCATGTATTATAATCGTTGTTTCATTACAAGTGCACGGGGTGAGCAATCAAGAATTTACCCACGAAACTAATTATAATTTTAATGAAGTTCATAAAACTTAATGAAACGGAGGAATATTGGAAATATTGATACAGAGGTAATAGCGCGAATTTTGAAATTGCATTCTAGAGTTCCAATATCGGTATTATAAGATATAAAATACATTATTTTATTTAAAACATATGTTTCTTTTCTAGATTACAAAGAAGACAAACGTGTTTCAAACCAACTTTGTAAATATTAGCATATTGTAAAATCAATTGGAAATTTGTTAAAACTGAATTTGTATAATTTATAGCATTTTGTCTTCTTCCTCAAGCATTAGACTGGTTGGTTTATTACAATTCATTTATCAATCTATCTTCTTTTGGGTCATCCTACATTTCTTTTTTGTCTGGGTCTATGAAATAGAACTGGCTTTGGAATGTATTCATCATTCATTCTTATTACAAAGTTTTTTCATTTCTTCCTACATTCCTTGCAACTACCAATTCCTTGTCATTGTTGAGTGGTCTCACTTAACATTAATGGAACTACTCAATCATTCTTTACATTGTTCCTGAAAGAACTTCACCTTCCAGCTTTACATATTATTTCTTATTATGCTACAATACTCTGAAGAATTTTGATATATTGTACCTCCCTTAATATTTAATTTTTGTATTTATATTGCAATCTCTAGCTCCATTTTGAAGAATGTTCTCATTATTTGAAGTATCTGAAAATTTTCTGTGCCTTTTAGAAAAAAAATTTTCCTCCACAAAAAACAACTACAATTGCCTCTACTTTTTAGGTAGTTTATATTCCCTCCAATATTCACTTTTTTATCATTTTTGTGTTACAACCTGCATGTTTTACTTCTTTCACATGCACCATGTTGTTCTTTTTATATTACTTGTTAAAAACCATTCTTCTTTATTTACTATTCAGCTTTTAAATCTAAAATTCTAGCAAATGTTAGCAAAATATTTGGTCTGTTTTTGGTTTTTTCATTGGTCCTCTAGGCTACGGTGAGAATCAAGTCATTATTAACAAAATATAAGGTATAAACCATGTGTTATTTTAATACATCCGTTAAAATATAATTCAAAATTCAAATGTTGTGTTTTTGCTGGTGCTATTTTGAAGTAAACGTATCATAAAAAGGGAAATATTATATTGTATACATAAAAGATTAAGTTAAATCTATCTACTCACACTTATCCTTTGGTGATGCATTATGATTCAATATGTTCCCATCAAACAATTGAAAGTTCAACTAACTGCTGCCGTTTGGATGTGAAATAGGTTTGATAAAATTCGATTTTATATTTAATACTTTATAAATGAATGGTGACTTATAGGTGGTGAAATATTTGTTGGATGAATTCTTCTAATTCTATTGTACATTATTTCAAAAGGACCTTTCATATTATTGACAGTCCCAAAAATCTTAAGAATGATATTCCTTTCAAAATATTTTATCTTGCTTTCTACTTTAAATCACACATTTAAGGATTTTTAAGCATTAATTTCTACCCGTCTACCGAAGGTTTTGTCCGGCGTTTTAGTATACAAGTGTTGTTTTGTGAGATACTTTTCTCACTGAATATATCTACTTGATAATGCAATGTGCATGCTTAATCTCTACCAGCACCTTGCATTACATTCATTCTTTTCCTAAACAGTTTTGCAAGAAAATTCAGAGGTCACTAGCTTTCACCAAAATTACATTTTGGGCAAATGTTCATTCTTTTATTTGACTGTTATCAATTAATATGCCAATTTCATGACTTCCTCTTCAAGCCTTTCAGATCATACGATATTAAATGACCACATCAATCTTACCTAAATTCCTTGCATCTGCATTCACTAGATAGCACAGAAAGAATAAAAACAGCTCTTCATTGCAGATAGGTATTTGTTTCCCTCCAGCTACCTCTGTGTTCAATTTTGCCTAGCACCATAATTTGGGAAACCTACATAGGCTAAGTAATTCTAATGAAGTTATTCATTTCTGTGAAAAGCTCCTTACTTTTATATTTCATAACAATTAATTCTACCTTAATAAATAAAAATGGATGGATGTATTCATGTTCCATAAAATCTTTTAAACCACTTAAGTGATTGCTCCCAAACACTCGTGAACAGCCAAGAAAAACACGTTTCTAATCCAATCCCAAAATTGCCTTCACCACAAAATTTGCAATATTGGAAACAATTCAATCTGCAATGTATCTACATAACAACACTGAATAGAAACGTATGAGTCAGAGAGAGCAAGTGTTTATTACACAATCGTGATAAATTCCAGGATGCCACAAAATAAATAATTAATGAAAACTTACATCATGTTCATACAACTTTTACTTACGTTAACAGGAGTTAATATTAATGATCGTAAATTTGTTTGAAAAAAACATTTCATCAATACAATTATTTTTAATCTATTCATTTAGGATTATTAGTAAAAATTTTTGTAAATTAACATTTTGGAAAAGAGATGAGGGGAAGACAACATTACAAAATATTCATTGATCATTTTATTTAGCCTTTATTGATAAATATTACATAACTTTAAAAATAAAACTAGAGATTACATAAGATCAGGGCCATGATGGTGCTTCACCAGGTTTCAAAACCCTCCCATATAATGCACTTTTATCACGGAACATAGTCATACGTTCAGTTTCTTTATTGTCCAAATAGCATCCAATAGCAAAACCAGTAAGTGGAAGAAGGCTCATAATGGCCATTCGTCCACTGATTCCAAAAATTGCCATCTGAAATTAAATGAAAATATAATAGTTAAAAAAAATTACAATAAAATTTAAAATAGACACAAATAATTATTTTACAGTAGCTTTGTCTTCTCCACTGACAGGGATAGAGTTGGTGGCCTGCCCTACCCCAATTCAATATAAAAATTTGTATTATAAAATAGACGGAATATTTTTATTAAAACGGAAATATGTTTATGTCTGAATTATTTTGTATTTTTAATAATTAAGTATTTTCAGGAAATATCAGCGATTGGCGAAATTGAAAAGTAATACAACTGATAAATAAAAAAAATATTTCATGGAGTTGCCTCTTCCCTTTGAAAATAACTTGAATTAAATTAAAATTTAGAGACGGTGGCATGCTGGTTGGACAACCTTTTCTGTTCGCATCTCGACATCACAAAGATCCCTAATTTTTTCTTAAAATATTTTTAAGTCTTTGTTATATATTTAAATTTAATATATATTGATTAATTACAACAAATTCTTCAGTCCTTTACACGCAGCAGTCATATTTCAGATTTGCTGAGAAAAGAACAAGATTAAAGATTCTCTGAAGTAATCATAATGTAAACATTAGTCTTCCAAATTCTTTTTACGAGTCGAGAAAACACTTGAAGACAATTTTTGATTCGCCAGATCCAGGCCACAGTACGTTAGTTAGATTTTTAATATAAATAACCACTGTTTAATACCCAATTCCAGTTCGCATAAATCTATCTAAAATATAGGATTAAATGGAAAACCATTTTACTAAACCCTTACCTTACAGCAATGACTCCTTTGCAACTAATGCCTTTCGTGCTTTCCACCGCCTGGTGTGAATAATGTCAGCAAAAATTGCTGAACCTGCAAGAGTAGGGAAGATAATCACAACTCGGTATCGCTGCCAGAGTCTCCAAATTTTCGTAAGTGATGCCATACACCTTAAATGTAAACATTAATAGTTCTTAACCAAAATTACTTCAGCCATAATACTTTTTAGGACTGAAGTCAATATAATTGCAAAATGTGCACTTAAATTAATGTCATTCACCACTTACAAGTCGTAGTTTATACCCCAAACTAAAAGTACGTACAATTCTCGGTAGCAAAGCTCAAATTGAAGCCGATTTCAATATTCCTTTGCCTGCCTTCTCTTGGCTTTCACAAATTTTCCGATACCAGTCTTAGCCGATAGCAACCTTGCCTACCATTTCCGTGAATCTTCGTGAGCTGCAGGTTGCACAATCTTGTCTGAGAATATGAAATACAATATGTTGATAGAGTTCTAGTTATTTGAAGTTTGTATTCGTAGTACTGATTATCTATTTCAGGAAGTCACTGAAAATGTGATTCATTTTTATTTTTAACTGTAGTATTAGATGCACGATTACTATTCAAAAAATATACGTTCAAAATACTAACAATGGATTCTACAGTTGTTGGTCCTGCAAAATTGCTTGACACTTGGAGCAGTTGCAGCATGTGGTCCGTAGGAGTCATGATAATTAGTGAACATCTGAGATGTGGTGCGAAAGTGAAGTTATGGTTTATTTAATTGATATGTAACATTTTCTATACCTCACACGCGTGATCAAAAGAAAGTTTATGATCTGTATGTTGCTTCCCGAAGATTACTTCTCTATGGCCGAGAAAGAGTTACTGTTTTGTGAAGTGCAATTACAGTTTGAATTCAGGAAGTTTTAAAAAGCAAAATGAAACCTGAAGATGGACCTTGGATTTCTCTCCCGTCCAAACATTATCCCGACGAGGTTTATTACTTTAATGTACTGACGGCCGAGTCGAGATGGGAAAAACCTTCAAGCTTTTGTGAACCTGATGACGATAGTGTAAGTAGCGAAGTAAACGATTGTGGAGAAGCTTTGAATTGACAGCGTGGTCTTGCAGTTTATCTACGTTCGTTTGATTGCAATTTCACACCGATTGTAAGGTTGTTTCCCCCCCTCTCCTTGCAAGCTGTTTACTTCCATACATTGCATCATCATTCAAATCGCTGCCGTTCCCTGTCTTACGAATCATTGGACTTCGCGAGGAATTCTTGTTTGAAACTTGCTGCATTACATTTCATTCCTTGCAAACCTTACCTTGCTATAATTTTGGGTCTGAGCCTTGTCATGCAATATTTCTGTTACCTATTCAGAATATTAAAACTCGGTTAATAAATTATGGAATTTATTGCCATTCTTTCAAAAGAAAATGTTTGTTTCATTCTTTTGATTATTGAGGCTGTAACTTTTTAAGTTCAACTGTCATCTTAAAAATTAACCAATGTTAGTCCAATTAGAGAAATAAAATTAGTTTTCTCATGTGATGTATATTCATTAAGTGATTGTGAAAGCAATTAATCACAAGCCTAACTTACACCAAGTTCAAACCTATTTTCTAATTATATGCTGAATGGAGATGTTATGTCCAATTAGAAGGTGATCTAAATCTCAAGTGTTTTATTTTACTATAGAGAAATTCTTGTATCGAGACAACTCTAATTTTTCGAATAAGAAATATTGATCAAATGTCCAACAAGAGGAGATGAGAAACATCAATATCAGTGTTAATTTCCTTAGCTTGTTTAAGGTTGTTACTTAACTAAAAGGAGTTTTTCACAATTTACATGTCACTGTGGGTAACATTCTGTTCCTTATATTCCAAGTGGTGTGAAACGTGGGTGATTTCCAAGTCCATTCATGTAAGCAATGCAGACTGTTTATTCAGGATATCTTCTTGTTATATACATTTATGGTAAACCCAAGGACTTGCATCGCATTGCTGAATGTCTCAATTCATAACATCTTCCCTTTTGTTCTTTCAAAGTCATATCGCCTATTACATTGAAGTTTTTCTTGTGGATCTTCTCTGTTGATTTGTGTAGTTCTAAACATGTTTTTGGTAACAACATAAGGCATTGTAGATCTTCTTATGCAGTGATACAAAATGTTTGCCGACAACACCAACTCTTGGAGTGAGTTAACAATTGGGTGATGAAGTGTTACTAATGTGAGCACAAGGAGATGCTGGCTATCTCATTCTTATTGTTTGGGTCTAAAAATCAATTGCATGAAAACTAAAAGAAAATAATGCACAGATTGCTATTTATTGTTTACTAAATAGAATACTTGGATCCAAAATACCAGACTAAAATTGTCCTCGCTTCTTTTTGATACTTCTTTGTCAGGTCTGAAATCAGATCTGGGCGTGGTTCTGTTTGATACAAAGTAAATTATCCATATTTTCCCTGAAAAGGATTTTAGTATCTTTAGTTTAATTACATGACACCTTGACTACCTCCAAGAATAGTCTGAAATCTTAAAATATTATTGAAATGCCATTATTTGGACTGGTAAAGTTCTTTGACATATTACAACTTTTGAATCAAAATTCATATTAAAAACTGTATGTAGTAAGGGGAATATCAACTGCAGAAAATTACCCTGAATTGACCCAATTTACCCAAAACTAGCTCATTTTAGATCTCAATTTTCTGATAAACACAGGTAACCCAATTCCTATTTCTGTTTGAATTATTTGCTTCCCTTCTGTGAACCCATTATAATGCAATTTTTTGTTTTATTTATTTCTTTTGTTAATGGTGTCAGCAACAAGCTATTGTACACATACTTTACAATGGTGTAATGAGTTATACAATAATTCAGTTTGATACAGTAACAATTTTATTTTTTGAATTGCAAATTATAGGTAGAGACTATACAAGTACATAAATATGTACATACACACGTATGCACACACGCACACTTGATCCTTCTCCAGAGTTTGTTCTCTTCATACTTGATTCTGCATTGTTATCTGTCTCTCAGCATTGTAAAGCAGTCTTGGCACATTTCAGTGCTTATTGGAACACCAACTCTCCGAAGACCCTTTTAATCGCCTAATAACATAAGAGATCCAGTTAATTTCCAGGACTGACTTCCTATGTTCACTAAAGCCGAGGTTCAGGTTCACTATAATCGAATCATCTAATGCTTATTTGTAATGCAAGTGAAACGGGACTAGTGACTCAAGTTCACTATAACCGAGGGGTAATTATATCCAAGTTCAATATTACTGGTGTTGACTGTAGTAGGAAAAAAAGGAAGAGGGAGACCTAGAACAAACCTTTTAGAACACTTCAAAAACTATACAGAGAAGAAGTGGACAGCGGAGGTTCTGTCATAGTGGCAGCATCAAGGCACTTTTTGCCTTTTTGATGATGATTGTGATGGTGATGAATCGAGATAAATGACGTCAACTGGTTGTTTCTGATCCAATTGTGTCGTTCGTACAATTAATAACTGGATGTTCATCGTCTATGAACGAAACCATAGTGTTGGCTAGGGATGATATCATTTCAAAGTGCATGATGTAAAAGCGATCAGACAATTACCCTTTCCATAACTGTGCCAGCTGTGCTTATCAGACTTATTGGTCTGAAGTTCCTTGTTATCTTTTTGTGTCCTTTCTTGAAAACGGGTAATGACAGCTTTCTTCTACTCAGATGGCAATGTTTCTGATTCTAATGATTGTTTGAATATTCTGTATCATGGAGGGGCCAATTGTAATCTACAGTTTTTCAGGTACCCGGTTTGGTTACCATAAGGGCCAGTGCTCAAGCTTGCATTTAATCCACACATTACGTGGGCAGTTTCAATATCTGAAAAATTCAATTCTTGCAATGATTCTGGTGCATCTCTCGTCAGTAGTGGGTAACAGACCTGGTTCAACAGAACATGCAGTAGTTCAAAAAGCAATCTGCAATTTCATGTGGATCAATTCTCAGATCAAAATGTCCATTGAGATCAATTAATGGGTACCAATTTGACAGTTAGTTTATGTTTATAGGAGAAAAATCTTTTCCCACCTTCCTGAACAATTTGATCTTCATGTTTTTGTTTCTGCTGATTCACATTAGAGGTGAGATGATTGGAATGTTCCTGGAGATGGTGTAACTTTAATTTGTTCCAATTTTCCATCATATGTCAATTTTTTTAAAACATTTTTTTCTTTAAATTTTCTCCTCATATGTATCAAAGGACGGAAAAATATATAGTGCTAGTCGCACAGTCGGCGAATTCTCCGTTTTGTCGAAAATTGCAAAAAGTCAACATTTCAAAATTATAAAATTGGAAATGGCTTTTGCCTTAATCAAAGTCTGTTGTAAAATATCTGCGCTTTAAAACAGGTCATGTACAGATTTATGAAAAAAAAAACACCTAGTTTTTATGTAATTTGTTCTTGAATGTAATGCAATTTATAGAAAAAACATTTTCTCAAAAACCGCTCCCACTTTTTCAATTGTTTTCAACGGATAGGTAGGGACAGTAGGGACCCTTAAAAGAATGGTACAGGTTTCATCTTTATTGAACTCTCGTAATTTTCGAAAATTGAAAATTTAGGATTACTGCGAGAAGGTATGTGCTTTTGTAGCACAACTTCACTATGGTTTCTGAGGCCCATTTTTATGTCCAAAATTAATTACTGTAAACTTTAAGTGCATATGCATAAATAATGTGTAAATGCACCATACGCATTTTAACGACAAAACCACACAATTCTGCAAAAAAGTACAAAATTTACGAATATTTGTATTTGTTACCAAAATGTTGAATAAATCCTTAACTCTTACTATTCGCTAGTTCTATACTATACACAACTTCAACTGCAGATATACCATCATTTAAAATCCTTTTATCAAATCTTCTCCATCTTTGCATTCTTCTTCTTCTTCTTCTTCTTCTTCTTCTTCTTCTTCTTCTTCCTCTCTTTCCTCTCCGTGGCTTCCTCACTTCCTTTGCCTTTGTCAGAATAGCTATTATTTCAGAAGGAATATTTCAATGTTTCCGTATCTTAATTTCTTTTTCTAAATTAAAACTCGAAATCACTGAATCAAAAGTGTCGATTGCTGTATTGAAAATGCTTCCGAATTATTCTGCCTGCCGCTTTGCCTTGCCCGATGCCATCGGACATATTTGTATTTTTACTTTCTTGTATACATACGTATATACGGGAGTAATATACGAAGTACAGGGGAAGTTGTGTAATGCTGCGGAAAATAGATTTCGAGATTTCAACGGAAATACGCTCGAAGATCGTGCGTGGTTACACAACTAGGACGTTTTTAAAATTACTTATTTCGTAAATAGCAAGAGTGATAAATTTCTGTGTAGCGCAATAAATTCGTGTATTTAATTATTTAATAGGTTTTAGTTGTTTGTGGCCGTTGGTACTGTCGAATCTTATGCGCGGGTTTTTTTCCCTAAACGGCATGAGTAATACATTTCATTTTGGAGTAGTAAATTAGTAATAAATATGTACTAAAGCTTCGTAATAGTTTGAATCGATTGTGCCCATTTTTTAAATTTGGTTGTGCTAGCTTGACAGTCACGCCAGCACAACCACGTTTATTTCAGAAACGGGATGAGTAATAAATTACATTTTTGGGCAATAAATTAGTAATAAATGAGTTCTAAATATTCCATTTAGTTTGATGTGATTGGTGGTTGTGCCAGCTTGACACACCGGGTTATTCGAATTTCAATATGTTCTGTATCAGGTTTCGGAGGAAAACAATCGCGGGTTCTTCTATTGACGTTTCCCTTTCAGTGACCATGTCGTCCGTTCCGTCACGTAAAATAGATCGTTGATCACGTTCAACATTTATCGGCGTTAATGCAGAATGACGTGTGTTTCGCAAATAACTGTCGATCACGATAGGAATATTGCATGTTTGAGGTTCTACCTCTCGCAAGGACGTCATTTCATTCGTTTCTCGTGTTGTCGCCGAGTTACAATTCCATTTTAATATATTATGAGAATTTGGAACATAATCGGTATATCCTCTCTCTTCTTCCTTGAAATTCACATCTCTTAATTTCACAGTAGCACGTTGAAGTAGACTGTACGCCTTTCGAAAACGTGAATATCCAAAAAATATTACTTTTTGCTACATGGATCAAATTTACGTTTGCCCTTTTTTAAGTTGGAGAAAAAATCTTTTGATCCCAAAACTCTTAAGGTGTGATATATTATGTATCATGTTCGCCCAATATGTCAACGATACCATGTTTTTATCTCCTGAGGTAGGGGTTATGTTGGATATATGACAGTTCCATCAGCCTTAGTCTTTGGGCAGTTCTAACAGCCCAAAAATCGTCGGTAAACTAGAATCCAAAAGGATGGTTCTTGCTATGTCAATAATTGTACGATCGGCACCTCTGCGTCACCAGTACTTTGAGGGGAGTAATTGGTCGTGAGCTCGCTCTTAATACCATTTCTTTTAAAATAATACGTCAAGACAGAGTTCACGAACTCACTCCCATTGTCTATCCGTAAATATAAGGTCTGTACCAAAAGTTCTCGGAATTCATTTAAGAAACATTTATTCAATATCAGTTTGCAAACTTTTCAGAACATTTCAAAGTATTCTTCCCCTTCTTCGATGCATCGTTGCCAACGCTTTACCCAAACATTGAAGGAGCCCTTAAAGTCGTCAACAGGAATCTCCTTCAGTGTGGTCGTCAGAGCTGTTTTTTTCCACCTCCAGCGTCCGAAGCCGAGTTCCATTCACGTTTTTGTTTGCTCCTTGGGAACAAATAGAAGCCCGCTGGTGCCATATCGCGTCTGGGGCAGCGTTGATACATCCATTTCCCATTTGGCCAGCAGCGCGGAGGCTATGAGTGGGGTGAGGCTTGACGCGTTGTCATGGTGCGCGATCCATTTATGGCGAATTCCTTGTCGAGCAATTTCCATTTGAAGATCCTCAGTTAAAATGCGTTGAGCGATTGTTTAGGTTATTATTCTATACTCTTCTGCAGTCATCCGAACACTTAATCGTCGGAACTTGTCCACAACTTTACGCACTTCTTGCACCGAGTCGTCCGTCTGTGATGTCGACGGACGTCCGGAGAGGTCGAGGTCGTTGAGGACTCATGACCTTCCCGAAACCTCTTGTGCCTCGTGAAAGTTTGGCTTTGTTTCGTCGCCCCGTCATCGTAAGCTTTCTGAAGCATTTCGAGCATCTCCGGGCCGTTTACCTCCATTTTCACACAGAACTTGATTGCATAACGCTGCTTAAAAAACTAATCTATTTTTTTCTCGGCGATGGCGCAGTAGATACCTCTGCGCTGTGCGTGACCCTGCCTCAGCAGCTGCCCGCAGACGACTGACACCGGTCTCGTTTCGAAGCTTAGATCCCCCACCAAATTCTCCGCCCCGCCAGCCAGTGTTGCAAACTAGAAAAAAAAATTCGATAACTTTTGGGACAGACCTTGTACTTGAACTTTTGATTCGTTCGTTTTAGGTTAATGATTTCCCCCTAACTTTTGCTAGAGCATTCGTCTTTCTTCGAAAACTACGACATATCTGCGGCTATAATCATCCACAATAGTCGCCAAGTGATGGAGTGAAAATTGGACCACTTAGGTCAATAAATAACCTTGATAAAATGCCCTGAGAAGTTTTCTGGGATAAGTTCGTGAATGTTCCATAATGCGTAATTACTGTTGTTCAATGTTTCCATTTGTCCGTAAGATTATTAGTAGATTCCACCATCGCAAACTGGGCCAGGAAGCGCCGAAACCTAGCCAAAACTCCCCTGTCCGAATTCCCGCATTTCCAGGGAAAGATATGGACAAAGTTAAATCGATACAAAACAGGCAACCAACATGTCTGTATCAATGAAATAGTCTCATGTTTGTACTCATTGTGTCGAGTGCAGCCATCTTGCCCATCAGCCTCTTGCTAAATCAAAGTTCAGCTGGGCGCCGAAAGAAATTTGGTGCCCGAAATTATTCGAAAAGCAGTATGGTCCAGTAGACTGCTGATTTACTTGCGTGACACTTCTGTAAAATGAAGTGGTGCTGACATGGCAGCTTAGCAGCTCCTACGCCGTTATATGTGGGGGCTACTCTAAGGGTCCCGTTTCCTTGAACCAATCTCGGGCAACCTGGAATTGGTGTTCACAGAGCTGCGCGTTGACCATTTAAGATAACGCTTCATCAGCAGTAGCAGACTGAATTGAACCTCTGTTCTTTGACTACCACACGCGCCTTATTTTCGGATCCCGGGTTGGAATTCTCAAAGCTTTCTTCAGCAGCTAAGCTGCGTGTTTTGCTCCTTCGGGACGCGGGCGCATTTGGGTGGTGTAGATCAGCATAGGTGAAGAATGGAGCGTTTTTTATTTTTCTTGGTTTGCTCCTTACACTATTTGCTTCATATGAAGTCAAAGAGCGTCCCAGGTTTGAAGAATCTTCGGGATCTTGTGGTGTAGAAATTTCAGATGGCAATATAAATCTTTCAACTATACACAATTTTCTTTAAACAACTTATCACATTTTCTATTGCATTTGTCCCAATCGGCAAACACTTTATGACAAACTGTATAGTTTGCCTTTGTCTTGTAAATAGTTCATTTTACATTTTCTCAGCATCAGAAAATTGACAAAGACGACTCATTGCGGTATTTTGACGTCGCGACGTTCGGGGGTTTCCAACAGAATTTCACGTACCTCATTTTTCAGCATTTTGTACAAGTTCGTCTAAAAAGTAGAAATGTTTGTTTTGTAATACAAATCGTCTTATAATTCTTAAAAATGTTATATATTCTTTTAACATACGCCAGGAAGTGACTTATGCGAGGAAGGCACAATCCGCAGTACCTTGTGCAAGCTACGCATAAAAAATTCAAACGCGTGTATCTAAAAAACGCTGAAATGTGCTGTAATCTTTTAACACGATCAATTTCCTCATACTTTCTCCTTATAACAATGTGTCCCAAACAGGAAGTAAGCGAAAGTAACAACTAAAAGCCTAGAACAATATCTCAAAGCCCTGAACAAAGCCTAGAACAATATTTTTGAACGTAGTTAACACAACTATCACCATTTCTCATTATTGGAGACGATTCTACGATACAAATGCACAGAATTATATATAAAACAATAACTTAAAAATTGATTCACAAAAATGGAAATAGTCTTTACTAGAAAATAAGAAAACTTCCCTCTACAAACTGAGATATTGAGCAGATCTATATCTTGCAAAGTCGCTGAGTACTGATTGCACCAATATGGGCATTCTGTATTACATTCGTCACGACAGAAATCAGAAACAAATTTAACCCTACTTTGCAGCTCAGTTCCGAAGGTTTAGAACGGTGCATTGAGTTAATGTTTATGTAAGGGGTAGACATTTGTCTCACGATTGGCGAAATATGAGCGCCCGGGGTGTAATTTGAGTTTTTGCACAGCTTTGAGGCATTTCTGGCTCACGGCGCATCATTTGTGTTTGGCGCTCTGCTACCAGTTATTCAATATTAATACCACAACAAAAATTAGAGTTTATTTCAAATGATTCATATACTTTGTAATATCTGCCTTAATACAGATTAATTCATTTACGTGGTAACGACCTTCATCTGTTTCTCAGTGCACTGGAAGAGCCCAACAATATCGGATGTCGCCGCTGTCATCTTACGTTCTAGTTATGCCAGATTCTTCAGTAACGATTTATTATTTCAGAATGTCATTCTAATAACAGTAACCCTGGAAATCAGTATCGGAAGAGGTATTTTTGAACGTAGTTAACACAACTATCACCATTTCTCATTATTGGACACTTCTATGCTCTTAATTCCGAGGGTTCCTCCCGAATTTGTCGGCGGGGGAACCACTGTGAAAGGAGTCATAGTGAACTACAAACTCCTTCTGAACACGGCTCGACACCCATGTTTCAGTTGCCGATTGAACCTTTTCATGCATAGATTTAGCCATCTGTAACCATCACTCTGCCCAAACCTGTTCTGGCACTGATTTATGTGGGAGTGATCATTTCCAACCACTGGTGCGTATTAATGCTCTCATTCCAGCTCCACCCCCTGGATATTTCAGCGAGTGGACTGGCCGAAGAGTGAGCTGTTGCTCGCCGTCACTGATGTAGCTTTCGAGACTATCGGTTCAATGGCATCCCATTTCGTAGTTGACGTTAATCAACGATACCATACGTGAATCTAATGGCGAATTGAGACGAAAACCAGAACCATGGTGGAATGCGGTGAAGGACCGGAAGAAGGGTCTCGCACGGCTGAAACATCTAACTGTTAAAAATCTCGTAGAATATAAGCTCCCCAATGTTTCTTTATATCAAAAAAGAGAACTCGGTCCTTGATTTTTTGGGTGATGTGGAAGAGAGCGCTTATTCTTTGACACATGTCATTTCAGGCGACTATCCTTGCACCTGAATTTTTTTTTACCAACACATTTTATGTACGCCTGGGTGACAAGGCGCCCTTCATTCCACAGACCTCCTTGGAAAATGTTCATCAGGGCTCAATCTTAATTGTTGCCTCCATTACATCCTATCGCATCAGTTGTATGTGAACCAGTCAAAGCATGGCTATTTGTGGAAGACTTTCCTATTTTATGTTCGTGCAGAAGTATTGTCTTACAAAAGCAGCTTCCTTAATAGTTTGTAGTATTGTAGCGAGTCTATTTTTACTTTCTCGCTCCTGCTTACGTAGTAAAGTAAAAATTATGTTAAGCTGCGCGAAAAAATTTTCGACAGGTAAAGGTCAATATTTCAGGGCCCTGGTAACGAAAAAGTGGATAATCCAGTTGCTAAATTTAGAAAAGTACCCTCTAACACGTGGTGTTACCAGAATCCATGTTTTGTGGGTCCTTGATACCGAAAACTCGAAAGACGGCAAAACTTCTGTCTGTCCAACTGACCGCCTGTCTGAGAAAAACGCTAGCGGTAAACCGTTCAGCCGATTTTCTCCAAGATTGATATTCCCCAATTGATAAGCCCCGCTTTCTCATCATGTCACGTAAAAGAGAATGAAACTATGAAGAGTGTCAGCCCAATAAATCTTGCCAGGGAAATCGAAAGGTTTGGCAAATTTCAATCGGTGGTCCGTCAAAGAAACGGCACAATTCTTTTTGAATGTCGCTTTGACGAACAGATCAGGAAAATCACTGACCTCAAAGAAATAGCCGGTCTCCAGGTGCATGTGTCCGCCCACCCGACCTTAAACCTCTGCAAGGGTGTGGTAAATCACGAAAACTTCTCTACCGAATCGGAAGAAAATTTGAAAGCTTTCTTCGAACCATATGGTGTGTCAGATTTACAGGATTCAGCGGAGAGTAAATGGGGTACTCGCTCCTACCTCAACTCTGATACTGACCTTCGGCCTTCCATCTCTACCAGAGACGATATTTTGTAGCTTCTATAATCTCCGTGTCAGGCAGTATGTCCCAAACCCTCTGCGCTGTTTTAAATGCCAGAGGTTTGGCCATACGCAACCTCGCTGCATGAGCGCCGCAGTCTGTGTGCACTGTGGAAAAGAGAGGCTTGCAATGACTATGCAATGCTCTGCAGAGGCAAAGTGCGTGAACTGTTGTGGAAAACATCCATCAAATTCCAACCAGTGCCCCATTTTCTTAAGAGAAAGATTCAGAAGATCAAGGTCTCTGAGAAAGTTTCCTTTCCGGAGGCACGACGCCGTTACCAGACGCGAAACCTCGTGGACATGGCCCGAAGTTTCGCTGACACCGTGGGTCAACATAAAGTAAATTCTGAAACCCAAACGCCTAAAACCTCCACTTTGCGCGATGCTGCCTGCCACGTGTCCTTTGATGACATCGGCGGAGATGCCTATCCCAAATCAGTGTCCAGTCTGAAACAAAAACGGAAACCAAAAGCATAAATATTTCAACAAACACTCAAACGCATCCAGAGAAGCCGAGACCGACAGGCCCTATTGCTAGATCTAGGTCGCCTGTCTCAAGGGACCGTGGCGTCCCAATACTTACGACCCTCTTTAGCAGTAGTCAAGATGACTGCAGGGAATGAGGAACTCCGCTTGAACCAACCCATTACTCTCCAACAGAGAAGGAAAAGAAACCCGATACATAACCCACCCTAGAACCAAAAAACCTAAGAACTAGGAACTATGGCTCTCCTCTCATGGAACTTAAATGGCTTTCGTACCCGTTTGGACGAATTGAAGTTAATAATGTCTATGCATAGACCCGTGGTTATCTGCCTGCAGGAAACATCTCCGTTCTGAGCACTCCCTGTCTCTACGCGGCTTTTGTTGCTGCAGGCAAGACGTAGACGATAGCCTCCGCGCCCATGGCGGAGTCGCCACTTTTATCACAGACTCTCTGGTATCTAAAGAAATAGACATACGAACCACTCTCCAAATATCTTGCGTTCGTGTCAATTTCCGAACTATTTCTGTTACCATTTGCAACGTTTATATCCCGCCTGGACAAGTCGTGTCACAGAAAGAACTGGAAGATGTGCTCTCTCAGGTGCCTGCACCTTTTCTTATTGTGGGAAACTTCAACGCCCACAACCCTGCCTGGGTTGGCACAAGGTCGTGCACGAGAGGCAGGTTACTTGAAAATATCATAGATAACCAAAACTTAATTCTCCTAAATTCTGGCGAAAGCACACACTTTTCCGTAGCTTCTAACACTTTCTCGTCTGTGGACCTAGCTCTTTGTAGTCCCTCTGTTTCTACAATCTTCGAGTGGACTGTCCTTGGCGACCTGCATGGCAGTGACCATTTTCCCATTCGCGTCAACCTCGATATTCCCGATCTGAACATTGCCCGCCCTCCTCGCTGGCTAATCCACCGAGTTGATTGGGAAACATTCAAGAAAGAATTACGAATATCGGAAAACTGCTCAAACGACATCGATGCTATGGTTGCCCATTTTAATAACGCCGTCCTTCATGCGGCCTCATTTGCCATCCCGAAATCATCGGGGCATGCACGACACTCCCTGTGCCATGGTGGAACGCTGATTGTGCCACCGCGGTCCGTAATCGGAAGAGGGCATTGGCAAAACTTAGTAGGTCCCCAACCATGGAAAACCTAATAAACTATAAAAGATCCCGAGCCAGAGCTAGATTAGCGATACGGGAAAGTAAGGCTGCGTCCTGGAGAGCCTACATCTCATCACTCTCTTGCCGCTCATCCCCTAAACTTGTGTGGAGAAAGGTCCGACAGATGGGTGGAAGACCCCCTTCGCCGTCTATCTCAGGGCTTATGGTAAATGGCAATCTAACCTCTCCACAAGAAATTGCTGAAGAAATGGCCTCTCATTACGAACACATCTCCAGCTCCGTACGCTATCCTTCAGGCTTTCAAAAAACGAAAAGAAAATGGAAAACTTTAAATTAGACTTCTCGAGTCGCGTGGAGGAAGATTACAATGTCTTTTTCTCCATGGACGAACTCTCCAGTGCCCTCGCTTGTGCGAAAGATTCTGCTCCAGGACCAGACCAGATACATAACCAAATGTTGAAACACCTACCGGAAAACGCCCGGTCCTTTCTCCTCGGCATTTTCAACAAGATTTGGGCTGAACACGCTATACCAAGAATTTGGCATGAGGCCATTCTCCCAATCCCTAAAGAAGGAAAGGACATAACAACACCCTCAAGTTACCGCCCAATCTCGCTCACAAGCTGTGTGTGCAAGCTTTTAGAGCGAATGGTAAATACACGTCTGGTCTGGCTCCTGGAACAAAAGAACCTATTTACACCTCTCCAATGTGGCTTCAGGAAGCATAGGTCAACCATGGACCACCTAGTCACACTTGCTACGCAGATTTCCACTTCTTTCGTGCTACGTCAGCACCTGGTAGCAATTTTCTTCGATATAGAGAAAGCGTATGACACCACCTGGAGGTACGGTATTCTTCGCACCTTGCATACTTGGGGCCTTAGGGGACGGCTCTCTTTGTTTCTAGTAGGTTTTCTTTCATCAAGATCTTTCCGCGTCCGTCTTGGCGACGTGTTATCCTCTAGTCACCAGTTAGAAAACGGTGTTCCCCAGGGATTGATTTTGAGCGTCACTCTGTTTGCCATTGCTATCAATAGTATTGCATCAGTTATCCGGGAGCCTGTGAAGGCATCACTGTTCGTTGACGACTTTGCAATTTTTTGCTCCTCCAAGAGCGTGCAAGTTATTGAGAGGCAGCTACAACTTGTGCTCAACAAACTGCAGGAATGGAGCGATGAAACAGGATTCGAGTTCTCTACCTCAAAAACCGCTTGCGTGCACTTTTGCAGAATCCATCACCTCCATAATTACCCCGACCTTTTTCTTGGAGGACAGCAGCTTCCATTCGTTGAATCCGCAACCTTCCTTGGGCTCACATTCGACAAGAACCTAACCTGGCGAAAACATCCGTAAACTACAGGACGATGTGTATCACCTATGAATCTCCTTCGCACTCTTACTGGTAGCTCTTGGGGCGCAGACCGTGTTTGTCTTTTGTGTTTGTATAGAACTCTCATCCGCCCTATCTTGGATTACGGATGCATAGTGTATGGGTCAGTGTCTCCATCAACCCTCCGGCCATTAAATACCATACACAATGCCGGCATGAGGATTAGTACAGGCGCCTACCGCACGAGTCGCATCGAATGCCTCTTGGCCGAGGCTGGAGAACCATCTCTGAGCCGAAGGCGGGATATTCTGAGTGCCTCGTATGGCGCGAAATTATCCAATGTTGATACTCCCTCGCGCCAAGCAATCCTCCATCCAACCCACTTGACCTCATATGAACTTAGACCATCGTTACCCCATCCCCTGGGAGTCTGTCTCCGTATGCTCTTACAGAAGCTTCATATAAAACTACTCAACCCTGTGAACCCCCCTCCCCGAAACCTTGTTTCCCCTTGGAAACTACACCGGCCGATAATAGGTCTTAGACTGTCTAACCTTCCTAAATCCTTAACTCCCCCCAGTACATTCTTATCGGAATTTGAGGCGATAAAAATCTACGTATCCTGGCCATTACTTCATTTACACCAATGGCTCCTCTCAAAACGGCAAAATCGGATGTGCCTTCTACTGCAATAGAACCACGCAAGGTTTTCGACTAGACTCTTCGTGCAGCGTCTATACCACAGAGAAGTATGCGCTCTTGGAGGCACTTAAATTTGCTGAATCGATGTCATTAAAGAAAGTAGTGATCTGCAGTGATTCCAAAAGCTCTCTTGAATCCATCTCGTCCTCGTCTTGTGACCCACTGACAATGACCATCCAACACCAAATCCATCATCTATTGGTCCGCCACTATATTTTAGTCTTTTGTTGGGTCCCTGGACACGTGGGAATAAGAGGAAATGCAAATAGCTGACCAGGCGGCAAAGTCTTCCACGAAGAATAGAGAATTTGACATCTTCACAGTCCCCACGGAAGACACTAAGCTGTTTCTAAAACGCTCTATCCGCAGTGAATAGCAAACAGAGTGGCATAACTCAGATTTTAAGCTCACGAGAATCAAGGATTCCATAAGTCCTTGGTCTTCCTCATCTCGTGATGCTCGGCGCGAGATCATTTTAACACGCCTCCGAATCGGTCACTGCCATTTCTCCCACGGTTTTCTCCTCCACGGGGACCCATCCCCTATATGCGAATACTGCCAAATAGATCTTACCGTGGAGCATGTTCTCTAACATTGTGGTAAGATTTGAGATAGCCGTCGAAAGCATCACCTTGTTAGCTCCCTAGAAAATTCTTAGAAATGAATCTTCTCTTTGCAAGCTTTTTGGCTTTTTGCGAGAGACTGGCTTGTACAGTCTTACCTGAGAGATAATGCCAATTATTTGCTTTTAGCCCGATATTTAAAAAAAACAAACTATCTGGCATTTTTCTGCCAAACCCTTTTATTAGGATACGTTCCTTTTCAGTTTTACTTTGCTTTCTATTTAAAGATTTTAATTTTCCTTTGTTAGCTTGGCACTGCAATATTGTGCTCTGGTCTTAAAATAATTTGACACGGGCGCAAATGACCTTAGCCATTGAAGCGCACTTAAAGTCAATCAATCATTCATTCAGTTGCCCCTTGGTCCTTAGAGCAGAAGCTAACATGGGCCATGATTTTCTGGGGATGTGGGTTATTTAGCCAGCGATACTATAAAATTAAATATTCAGTTCGATTTGTCAATTCGGATAAGTATTGACTCGGGAGCGAGAATGACTAGTTTTCAAATTTACTAACCATGCATTGTTGGTACTTTTATTATTCAACTATGTGTAGTAAAAGTGGGGGTTTGGGATTTTGCAGCTCAAGAAAATGTGCAGAGATCAGACATACATACACACACACACACACACACACATATATATATATATATATATATATATATATATATATATATATATATATATATATATATATATATATAAATTACTCCTCCGAATGCCCGGTGAGGTATGTTATATACCATTTAATACCATCTTATCTATAAAAATATTTACTGCGTATTGAATAAAAGAAAAAGGTACTTTAACTGCATAACTTCTTCAATTACTTACAATACCCGTGAATGTTTTTCCATAAGAGCCTGCACTAATTTAAAATTCTTTTATTTAGAAATTAGGCCCCTTGGGGCCAAGTTGTTTCTTATCCAGTGGCCAGCGAACCTGGAATCCTTGAAAACCGAAACAAACGGGAATTTGGAAAAGCCTGGAAGAACCGGGGAAAAAACGGGAATTGGATTTGAAAACAAATTCACATACGGCATCGTATTCAATAAAGTACAGAATTCAACTCAGTACATGGTAATGGCGAGTCTTAAAATCAAAGTATATATGAGAAGTGTCACAGGTTTTCTTGAAGTTTGCGAAGCTCTTGACTCACGCATAACACGACTTCCAACACTACCGCGTGTATAGGCGCAACATGGGTAGAGTACCTAGCACTACATAGCACCTGTGTGGTTGCCTGTGGATTGCACATGCATGGATGAAGGATATTTGTTGGAACAAACGTCTCACCGGGAACTCAAAAGATGAGTTTCGATTTGTTTCTTTTTAGAACAATATATACATTTACTACACTACGTGTAAGTTTGAGTTTCGATAAGTGTCGCGCCTCTTCTTTGATGACGTCCGCGGTACCACTTTGCTATTTTTTCGATCGAAACGACCGTGTTACCAACATACTACCTTACAGTGTTATTTTCCTGCATTTCGTTTGAGGCGGTGTCAATATATAAAAAGACGGTAATAAAATAACTTAAAACTAGGACGACCGACGCCGTCATTTTGACGCCTACAACATATTCAAATAATGTTATCTTTATTAAAATGAACAGTAGGTGATTGTGATTACCTGATTTTAAATGTATTTATGATGTAAAATATGTGAAAATTTCGAAAATATTCTTCCACTCGAAATTGCTATATTGATTGATTTATCTTAAACGCCCGATAGCCGTCAGATTGACTGCTTCCTAATAGCTGCTAAACTGTGCCCTCAGTGTGTTGACTAGTTCTCTTGTTGTAAAGCAGATTTATAGAGAATTATTTTGATGATACATAAAACTGTTTTTTTATGGAAAACTCTAATAATCTAAACAGCTCTAATAATTCAATATAGAGAAAAAAAGCTTTTATTCTAAAAGCTTCTGCGCTTCACAGGTTTTAGTATTTTTCTACCGAAGGCATTTCCACAAAATAAGATTGGGAACCTTTTCTTATAATTCTACAATATATATGAGGTTACTGTTTTCACATTTGTAACTTTTATAAAATGTCACATATTAAATCTAGATTTCTTTGTAAATTTAATGTTTTTCTAATAAAATGGAAAACTCGTGTGTTAGGTAAATGTTTAGTATTGGATGCAGTATAATCTTAGATTGATTAGAATTTGTTTTTATCTTTACAATTTCCTGTGAATATTTATTTTGGAGAATAAATTTCAGTTGATAATCTTACTTCTCATTTGTGAAAGACTTTTGTTGCAATTTTAAAATGGTTGAGTTAATATTGGGTCAGAAATAATTTGCGTTTGGAACAATTTGCTTTTGGAAGAGTATCATGCAAGATAAGTTGCATAATATGTGAAAGCCAGAAAGATAAAAAAGGCAATTATTAAAGGTGAAAGAGGAATCATTGATGAATCATATTATTTATTTCAAATCCTTAATTTCGTCGAAATGGTTGAATATGCGATGTTTGTTTTGATCTGGAGTATTGAGCTCCATTTTTACGTATGTTGGTCCAGTTTGTTTGTGTTCTTGGTGTAACTGATGAAATTTGCCTTCATGATGATCAATCTTCAGAATTACTGGGTTGTTTGTGTATCCTCTTGCAATATTCTTGTCAGATATATGATGTCAAGTTCTGTGCTACATAATTTGATTGCAATCTACATTGGCAAGAGATTTGTTAAATCATGCTTTGACATAATCACTTTTTAATACTGCAGACAAACTTGCAATGTATTGCAAAGCCCACCACGCCAGAAAGAAAAGGAAATAGTTACATTGTGGAGTCGTTATCACCAAGTACCTCCCCTAGGAAGCGGCAAAATGTGAGCAAATCACCGTCGGTAAGTTAACTTTTAAGCTTACTTAAAATTAGAATAATACTGGTCAAACATGGAGTACTCGCACCACAAAGATTCGTCACGCACTTTCACTCTCACTCTCACTCAACTGTCTGCGAATGCATGAGCGGACCCGGAACCTCAATTTTGGGTAAGGGGGAGGAGACAATATATATATAAAAACCTCACTGATTTAAGATGAGGTTTGTAGCATCTAAAAATGTATAGATGGGAAAGATGGGAGTTTGATATGAGTAGAAAAAAGTCAAGAAATTTATTTTGTTTTATTGAGTTAAGGAATGCAATTTTCTTTTTTGTTGCTTACATTTCTTTTTTATACCATCATTCTTCTGCTTCACAAATCGCTTGTTTAAGAGAACATTGCAAAATATAGAGATAATTTTATCATATGTATTATTATTGTCATTTTGACGTACACAATAGTCCAATAGAAAAATACGCATGTCTTGGTTTTTAGAATATTTAAATTTTTCTAAGAGACAGGAGTAATTGTTGTTGACAACCATGTTGTAAAAAGTCTCTTATTGTTCTGAGATCAGAACATTCATTATGCAAAAAAATGCTTCCCTATTTCCATACACAAATTGGAGGGGATACCTTAACCGCCTCTATTAATTTCTAATACATAATTATCATCAATTGTGTTTTCAGATTTAAAATGTGACACAGAGCAGTTCATTTTCATTGATATAGAGAATGTAGCGTAGATATAAATAAGAGAACCCATATCAAGTTCTTGCTCCATAAAGTCACTGAATGCAAAATGTCACTGAAATCATTCAGCTCAATATGCACAGTCTGACATTTCTCATTCAAGCTGTGAACCAGGTCACGTAACTTGCACATACGTATTTGCCGTATTTGCAAGATTTGAAACCTAACAGGCTTTTCACTCTTAACTTTTTTCATAGTCCAAAATTGCTGCTATAGAAACATTGTAATTTCCTTCACAAAATTGACTATAAGCACTTAGAATTTTCTTTCTGGATGATCTGTTTGGACTTTCCCTGGTAAAACAAAGCTAACAACCTACATATTAAGACTATGTTTGGTAAAATTAATCAGCACTGTTGTACATTGATAAAGCGCTGAATATGTTTCATTTATGAGGCAACCCTTCCCTTCCTTTTTCCATTTCTCCAACCACAAAGAAGTGAATGTCTGAAAATGAAGAACTGAACTAATTGTTTGCTATTTTCAGAAATGCAATAAACGGCACCAAATTTTTTTCTTTAATAATTTTCGCACAGTTAATGGTAATTGCACTATTTAAGATGACATAAAATTAATTTTCTGAATTCTTCTGTTTTTTCAAAAATTACACAAATGTAATTGTTTTGAAAAATCTCACATGTTGTTAATATACACACACAATATATTCAGGGATTTGGGTACATTATTGCATTTGTGAGTGAAGGAGCTTCAAACGACTTAAAATGAACTTTTTCGAAAACTCAATAGTTTTCTGTGAAAAAGAGCTTAAAATTTTGCATTTACAGTAACGCTTAAACACAATTTTCTTGAAAACAATTCTAAATTTTTCAACGAAAATTTCCATTTATAATACTGTGGCCATGTTGTGTTTGAGTGACTTAATTAAATGATTTTGATCCTTTTTCTGAATTCTGATTGGTAGTTGTGGAGTTTTAATTGTACGGTGAGGTTTTAATTGCACACAATTGGTGGAGTTTCAGTTGCAAGCAATTAATATAGTGATAATCAGTGATTTTTTTATTGTATTAATAACTTTATTTCATTCCTTAAATGAAAAACATTTATAATTAAAGTCATAAGTAGTTGGTGATGCAGACTTAAGCTTGAGGACAGTTTTTGAATGAAGGAATGCAAGAAAATTACTGACAACAAGCCATGCACACTCCATCTTGGAAGACTTGTGGGCCTGGAGACTACTGTGACAATTTAATGAGATTGTAGAATATACTATAGATCAGTTTGTAATATTTTCTTTAATTGATTGTACCCTAACAGATACAATCAATATACCATTGATGAAAAAATATTTCTATTTATTGAAACAATTTACATATCTTAGCTTTTTAATTTATTTATATTTTTTAATTTAGTTTGTTAATATTTGAATGTGTAATTTATAAGATTGAATAAAATGAATTATTTCAACAGCAGTTGAAAATTTTAAATAAATGTCAGCATTACTATGACACCCTCCCTCTGTGTAACACAGTGTAAACCCCTCTTTAGTGTTATGTAATTTATGGGTGACCCCATACATTTTCATAACAAAACACTGACATTACTAAATTGTTACATTCTTTAAGTGATCTTTTATAGTGTTTATGTGACAATTTATTAATGAAAATACTTGTTATCTTTCTATCCAGAAAGTTCAACAAAAGGAAGGAAGAGAAAAGAGAAGTAGAATTATCCTTCAGAGAAACAGGAGTCAAACAAGTGAACCTTTGCCGAAAAAGAGTATTGATGTTAAACGAAAGCTGACAAAGGATGCTAACGAAGCAAAATCTAAACCTGATGGGGACTTGAAAAGTGATGTGTGCCATTCAGTTTCTAAGCTTTCTAAATCAAATAATGGGGAAGATATAATTAATAAAGCTAAAGCTGAAGAAAGATTGCCAAGTTCAGAAAAGAAGACTTATGCTTCAAATGTGTCTAGTCAGAAAATACCACCTTCTGAACAACGCATAGAGAAAGTTGCATGTGAGAGGACTTGGGAACAGCGTAAGAGTAGGGATTGTCCAAAGTCAAACATCACCTGGGAGAGAAGTGAAGCAATGCCTAGGAGAGGCAAAGTGTCTGATGTCCCTGTTGTGTGTGGAGTTGCATCTTTGAGAATGGAACTACTTAAGAAGCAACTTCGTGAGGATCGCTACAAAAAATGCCAGCGTCCTCAATCAGGTACGTTACTTTAGACAGTGTTCTGTTTTAAAATATTTAATTGTGAATGAATTGAAAACAACAGGTTTTACTTTTGCAGACTGGGCCGAAAATAGTTCAGAAAAGGAATGGCAAACTGACCTCTTAAATCGAAGGAATAGACTAGTTGAAGAAATTAGGCACCCTGAAGTTCCTTCATATTCCTCCTCTTCAAACACGAGACAAAATTATTTTTCAGGCTTGGGGAATGAACCACTTAGAGCTAGGCTAGATAGTTTACCCTCTAGAAGCTATTCTCAGGTTTCATCAGGGCCCTTAACAAATCCTTATTTTTCTGAGGAATATAGAAAACCATATTTTAATCGGGATTATTATTACTCCAAAGAATATAATGACAATTTGCTTCATCGAAAGAAGTATTCAGAATATATGCCTAGAGCTATTGGTAATGATCCGTTAAAAATGCAAACTTCATTGCATGCAGTGAAACCATATAGTAAATTTGGTTTGTCAGGAAATTACAGTCTTCCAAATTTTGATAAAGATCCTATTTCAAATTCCTATATCGAGAGTGGTTCTTCTCCAATGTCCACATGCAATGCACTGCAAAAGTATTCCTTTCCAGATAATGAATTCAAAAGAACCTTTATAGATACAAATAAACATTACTTTGCAGAGTCAGAGAAAAAATTTTTCCCCAACATGGAACTAAGTGTTCTTCCAAGAACAAAACCTGTCAATCAGATAGTAAAGTATAATGAAGTATTGCCTCGAGAGCCGTATGATAAAACAGGATTAGTTAAAGATAGAATCCACTCTTTAGAACATGGAAGAAACCTTCCAAGTACTAATATTTCCAAAACCCCAGCCATGGATCGATTGAGAAATTACAAACTTCTTCAAGCTAATTCTTTAAGAAATCAACATCGTGGAGACTATTCTTATTTACCTAAGTTTAATTCCGAGATAGGACCTTTTTCTTCTACGTCAGATGCACTTTTCAGTGGTTAGTTTAAATTTAACCTTCAGATTTTTCTTCTGAATTAAATAAAAGGCAAAATATATAAGATTATTTTCTTTCAGGGAAAAAGTACAACTGTGATTCTTCAAGGGATATAACAGACTCTCTAAATGACAGTTGTCAACAAAAGCCAACCTATGAAGTGCTTCCAGGCTTTTCTACAATTTTGAGAAATTGTGATAAAGATGCTAAGACAGATTGGAAAAGAAATGAAGTTGTGCTCAGTTCCTGGGAATGGAGCTCCCGAGGATTTGTTAGAGATTATAATCACAAAAGTATTAATGTTAGTGATCAACGTAGTGCTGATATTAGAGACTCTTCTGAGAAATGCCCACCCAGGTTTAAGGTTAAAATGAAATCAGCAAGTGAAGAAAAAGTAACAAAAGAAAGAAGTAGTGTACCTACGGGTTCAAGTTTATCCAAAAAATCTTCCCGATTAGTTTCTTCTTTACCTTCTTTTCCCAATTTCCCAGAAAGGTCGGGAAAAAATTTTGAAAGACTATCTTTACCAAACAAGATTACAAACCTTTCCTCAATGAGGAATAGGTTTGGATTTCTTGGATCTGAGTTTGAAAAAATAGTGAAGGATGAAACTAATACTAAAATTGGTTCAGAAGTAAATTATGAAGTATCTTATGATAAAATTTGTTCAGAGACATCTGGACAAAACAAGAACTCTCACATTAGAAACACATTACTTCAAAAAATGCTCAAACAGAAATCGCACGATTCAAAAGGTGGGATTACAAAGATAAACAGGAGAGTTCAAAAGCAAGTTAGAACTGCTGCCCCAAAATTATTACACTTGTCATCTGGAAGTATTAGAAGTGCATTGGAATCATCCACCCAGCAGAAAGATCAAAGTAGCGAAACAGACACTATTAAAGTTGCCAAGGAGGAGGAAGAGGAGGAAATGGATTGGGAACCAATTGAACCCGAGAAAGTAGTTAAGCAGGTGAGTATAGAATGTAAATTTCAAATATTATAAATAAATTCCGAAGTTAATATCCTAATTATATATTGTTTTGTTGTGCAGGTTGAAGCACTAAGAAAAGAAGGTGGTTTTCAAAACACTGTGAACCCTGAACTAGTGAATCTGTGCAATATGGATATTGAGGTCTCATCGCAGTGGTTTGTTGTTTTGGATACAAATGTGTTATTAAGTCATTTGACCTTCGTGTGTGGATTGCGTGACATGAAGGATGCAGAGCTGGGAATGCCTACTTTATTTATACCTTGGGTTGTCCTTCAAGAATTAGACCATTTAAAATCAACACAAAAAAAAGTGGCCTTGCAAAGTTATGCTAGAAGAGCGATTAATTTTATATATGAAAATCTGGTGAATAAACATCCTCGAGTTGGAGGTATGATGTCTGTTAGAGTGTGTGCCATGTCCAATTATTCTTCTTACATCATTCATTAAGAATGTTTTGTTCATCCTTTTAGGGCAGCCTAAAGCTGAAGCTGATGAGTATGATGCTCTGGAACCCGATGACAGTATTCTGCAGTGCTCTATTAATTTGCAAAAACATTCAAATAAAGTTGTAAGTTGAATGATTGCTGATAATTTTGGGAACTAAATTTTGATTGATTTCTAATGTACAATAGTAGAATACAAAGTTTTCATACAGTATTTCAAATTCTTATTTCTGTGTGCAAATTAATATTATGTGAATGGGGAGAACTCGAACATGAACATAAATGAATGATCTGATGTACCAGTGTTTATTTTTATCTAATTAAACATAACAGTGCAATAGTATTTAACTTGAGGCAACTGTGATGTGGGTATAATTGAAATAAAATTTTACTTAATATACAAATTTAACTTTCAAATCCATTCTCAATATAAAATATCTTTCTTCCACCAGTTATTATTGACCAATGACCGCAATTTATTCAACAAAGCAGTTGTGAATGGAGTAGAATGTTGTTCTGCCCCTAAGTTAACGGAAGAATTGGAAAATCGTCGCAAGTTGTCTTCACCATCTACGTCATCTTGTAGCGTTTTGGATGACACCAAACTTCCTTTTCACTCATCTGTACAAACTATTAAACAATGTGTTGGTGTAGTTCTTGAAGAGGTACATTTCTTGGAGTTTTTGACTTGTAACCTAGTGTGGAGAACACATAACATCTGTGATTAATCCTATTTTTGTTTTGTTTTGATAGTTGCTGAGAACAGAAATGGTTTTGGTGTATGATAGAAAATGGTCAGAAATAGTTTTTAGGAAACCACCATGGACCCTAAATGATATACTTTTCTGTTTATTGAAACATTGGGTTGCTGTTTTTCGTCTTGTGTTACCTTCAGCAGCTCGAGAATTGATTGAAAAAATACGAACTTTTGTGAACAATGAAGCATATGAAACTACTTTAGAGAGTGTGGAAAGTTTGGTGAAGACTAGCATAGCCTTAATGCATTTAGTGTCTTCTCTCTCTTACAAACAATATGTTGATAATGCCTTAAAGACATTAAATGTAAGAAAATATTTTTGTTTTTATATTTTGCTTGATTTGTTTGTTGTATAGTGGAATGTTATTTTTTATTTATTTATTTATTTATTTATTTAATACAGGAATTGCAGTCCTCATTGAAGAAAGAACATACAAAATTGTCTATTTCTACACAAGCTGAAAGCTCTTTTGTTCACATGGACAAGATTGACCATAACCTTAGCAATGTTTCTACATCTACTATTCATCTTGATGATTCAGATGCTGCAAGTGTTTTGTCCAAAGGTGACCAGCTCACCCAAAGTACAGGGTCTGGTATTGATAGTAGAGAGGATGGTGGCAGCAGTATTACTGATTCTAAGGTTGATACTGATGATTGTCTAAGTCTTTTTGCCTCGTCTTTCTCAGAAGACATCGGGAATAATCAGCTGTCAGATGGTTGCATTGAAAGAGGACAGGAATTAACTCACAAATATCTGAATAAAATTTGGGAAAAGATTGCCATTTATTGGTAAGTTGCCTTTGTATATAATTTTAAGAGCTGTATGAAATTTCAGTTCTCATTCAACCTGACTGGTACAAATAATGAAGTTATTTAAAGTATTGAACTGAAGATGTTGCCAAAATATGCTTATGAGCAAAAACAAAGTAATGTAATGTTTGGTTCGTTACACATGTATTAAATTTTCAACAATGTGCAAAACAGATCTACAGAAATTCTAAGAGAAGGGGAAGGAAGAAATTTTGCATGTGATAGGGATTAATAACTTACATAAAACAGCATGAAATTACTTCCAAGAATTTAAAGATTTAATTCCATTCTATAGAACGGGTGCACATCCTAACATATCCTGCGATTGAAAAATTTACAAAACCTCCAATGGAAGGTCACAGTAACGACATCAGATTTCTTACATCAAAAATAAAATGCATAAGAAATGTAAGTTTTTTTTATGCAAATTGTGGAATAGATTTCTGAGAGCTGCACCACCATCTTTTTTTTCTTTCTTCTTTTCTTTCTTTCTCTCTCTCTCTCTCCTCTCTCTCTCTCTCTCTCCTCTCTCTCTCCTCTCTCTCCTCTCTCTCTCCTCTCTCTCTCCTCTCTCTCTCCTCTCTCTCTCCTCTCTCTCTCCTCTCTCTCTCCTCTCTCTCTCTCCTCTCTCTCTCTCCTCTCTCTCTCTCTCTCTCTCTCCCTCTCTCCTCTCTCTCCCTCTCTTCCTCTTCCTCTCCCTCTCTCTCCTCTCTCTCTCTCTCCTCTCTTCCTCTCTCTCTCCTCTCTCTCCTCTCTCTCTCCTCTCTCTCTCCCTCTCTCTCTCCCTCTCTCTCTCTCCCTCTCTCTCTCCTCTCTCTTCCCTCTCTCTCCTCTCTCTCTCCCTCCTCTCTCCTCTCTCTCTCCTCTCTCTCTCTCCTCTCTCTCTCCTCTCTCTTTCCTCTCTCCTCCATGAAAAAGAAATGCTCCCTTCTCTGTAAAGGAGCAATGTTCAATACCCTTAATCTTTTTACTAGATTCCATGTTCAATCATTGCTCTGATATGAATACCAGTGCCAGATTACCGAACAGGCGCTGAGTAGGCTACAGCCTGGGGCATGACATTTTTGAGGGCAGACGAATTTTAGCTGATGCAAAATTTCATAAGGAGAACTTTTGAATGTGTTTATAGAAATATTTCTATCCATATTTGTATCAAAAGAAAATGTTAATTAATCAAATATTTATCCAGTGCCTGACTTTGACTTATGTGCACCCTAGTCTGTCAAATGTTTTAGCACCCTTTTAATGTGCTTTTTTTAACATTAAAACTATTTATAATATTTAGAATAAAAAGTGGTTGCACAATATTTGTAACCGACACAAATATTGTGAACGTATAAATAAAGTATATTATAACTTATAATTTATATGTATAAAAAATTCCCACCATGATGTTGATTTAATAAATATTCGATATTGCTGTAGAAACATTCTAAAGTTCTCCTTATGAAATTTTGAATCCGCAGAAATTCATTCGCCCTCAAAAATTGCACGCCCCAGGCTGCTGTGTATTCAGCCTGTTTGGTAATCTGGCTCTGTATTTATCCATTAATATATATTGAATGCATACAAATATATTTATCCACTAATACATACACATAAAAAGGATGCAAAAATATCGCATATTTATTAAATAAGTATCACGATAAGAAATTAGTTCAAATATATTTTGGAAATTTTATTTTCAACGCAAAATAAAAGCAATTTCTTATCTTAACATGTATACATTTGTGCAAAAAGTGTTTTTGAACAGTTTTTTTCAGAAATAAATTACAATGATAAATGACTGACTAATTTTCTGGTAATTAACTATCTGGCTTTAACATTTTTACCTTACTGTGATACTATTCGTTAATATAAGTTTAACAGTTGATTAAAATATAAAATTATGCGTTTAAAAAAATCTGTCTCCAAGCACAGAAATGATTGACGATAATTTTCGAATACAAAGTATTTAATAATTATACTGAACTGCCAAATTAGCTACATCTACATCAGGATTCTTTAGATTTAAAGCATTATGAAATGTTGCGTAAGAAAATTTGTATGTAGATCTTCAGTTTTAGAAAGAGTGGATTCAGAGCTTGTGAAACAGCACAAAAATGAAGTGGAATATTAGAGAAATGTCCTGAAAAGAATTGTAGAAACTGAAATTTTTAGCATAAAGAGCATTGTCTTTTTCAGTAACAATGAGATTATTGGTTACAAAATGAAAACTTCTTAGGCTGCATTGAGTTGATATCCAAATTTGATTCGATTATAGCTGGCCATCACGTTCGGTGTGGAAATTAAGGACCATTGTTTTTAATTGTAATTAATAACCTTGTAATTAAGGACCAAGGTTTAGAAAATGGTAATTTGGAGGGTATTCTTTATTAAAGAACTTGTTGATACAAGATATATTTCCAGATGACGTGATTATTTTAAGACCCTATTTAATGATGTCTGTGAGTAATGCAAATGGTGAACGATCTTTCTTTGCTTTGAAGCATGTAAAAATTATCTGAGATCGAGTCTTAAACAAGATACATTGAAAGCATTATCTGTGTTATATACTGAAAATGACATTGGGACGCATTGAGTTTGAAGACACTGTTAAGAAAATTGCGGAGACTAAAGCGAGAAAACGCAATTCCATATCACAATGAGTATATTATATGTTCACTTAAATGTTATTTTGAATTTAATATCCACATTTTTTGTAACAAAATGTAAATAATACTCAAATATATAAATTTTTATAATTACCTTATACTTTTAATTTATTGACCTAAACATGTTTGATGTTATAAAAATGCAAATATATAATCAATTATTAATATGTATACAATATCTGCATCAGTTACAAACATCATACATTTTTTAATTCAAAATATTATAAATAACTTTTATGTTAAAAAAGTAAATAAATAAAAAAAAAAAGGACTAAAACATTTGACAGCCTAGGGCACACATAGGTGAAAGTCAGGCACTGATGAATACTAAGTAACTACTTTATTACAAACATGTTTAATCTTGCCCCTTACATCCTCCTTCAAAGCAGTCATCTGTCTGCCCAGTCAGATCACTGTTGATTTCCCCACAATTGAGCATCTGAGGAACATTGTACTTACCCAAGCACCAGAAAACCCTCCTAAATTAACACTTTACTGAGCAGTCCATTTGGTAAAATCTTCTTTCACATGTCTTCATGTGACATTCTCGAGTGTTCTCTGGAAAAAATACATTGGTGAGCCACAGGTGGGCTGTAGGCTGGGGATTGTGCACTTGCTTTTCAGGAATGCTGTGATTAATTTTTGTACTACTTTGAAAAAAATGGTTTTGAACATTAATTTTTCCATTCATTTTTCTTTGCAGTGGTATGCTGTGTGATGTAATGGGTGTGGAACCTTGTGTGCCATATCAACCGCCTGAACCATTCCCTGCTATAGAGACACTGCATCAGAATATGCTCTTTTTTGTCAAATGTGTGAGCACATTGCTGCGCTGCATGGAAGGGTAATATTGTGTGACTTTAATAATAGAGAGAAAGACTATGAAACGATTTGCCAATACTAATAAAAGAAATATTCCTCAGGATATTATTCTGTCCTCCAAGTGAATTGCGGGAAAATAGTCCAATTCTGCTAAATTTTTATAACACTATTAAAGAATCTCTTTCTACGTGGAGTGAACTAGGAGAAGTTTTATTGCCACAACATGTTTTAATGTATTGCTCACAAACTGATTCAAGGTATGTATGCTTTATTCTGCTGTTGCATATCATTAACATGTTCGGGTAGCATTTCAAGTGTGTTTCAGTATGTTATTGGAAAATCTTGAACAGAGATTGAATTGTCTGCAAATTTACATTAATTAGTAGAAAACGGCGTTTAAAGAGAAAAGTTAGACTTGCCTTTAATAGGAGACATCGCAGCATTGCTGACATGATAACTTTTAAAAAATACTACAGGGAATTAGAAAAAAAAAAGAAAATTGTGCATGAATTATTTTTAAGAAATATTTTGGAGACAGGAAGAAATAATTGGTCAGGCTTTTACAAATATGTCCGTAGACGCCGAGGGAATAAGGAAGAAATTCAGGAAATTTAAGACGCAGATAATGCGCCATTGCATGGCGACCAAGCGAAAGCAAATGCATTCAACGAGTGTTTTATATTGGTATTCAAACCAAAACGGGCGCAGGAGCAAGTTCATTATTTTCCAATAGAAAACCAGTTCAAGCTTCATGTATGGGAACTCCGCAAATGTATAAAATCACTGGAAAACGGTAAATCACGTGGACCAGACGGCATCTCGACAGATTTTATTAAACTCAGTGGGGAGACAGTATTGCCGTATTTGTTAAGATTATTCAATGTTTCTATTAATAATGCAAGTTTACAAGACGATTGGAAGACAGCTACAGTGGTCCCAGTTTTCAAAAAAGGTGATAAAATGAAAGTTTGTAATTATAGACCAGTATCTCTCACATCAGTAGTATGCAAAATAATGGAGCATTTAATAGCCGGGTACATTCGCCGCGAATGGGAAAAAGCGAACTGGATTTTTCACGGACAGCATGGGTTTAGAAGTAAATATTTGTGCAAAAGCCAAATCGTTTCTCTTTTTCAAGATCTAGGTGACGAAGTTGACGCGGGTGGGAGGGTGGATGCAATCGTAATCGACTTTGCGAAAGCATTCGACATAGTACCGCATAATCTACTTATCAGGAAATTATTAACTTCAGGAATTGATGCTAGAGTTGTGAAGTGGGTAAGTGAATTTCTTAGAGACAGGAAACAAAAAGTTCGAATTGGCACTCAGTTTTCGACTACGGGTATTGTTACTTCAGGGGTTCCACAGGGAAGTGTTTTAGGGCCATTACGTTTCTTAGCGTACGTAAATGATCTCCATGTTAACATACAATCAAAGGTGCGTTTATTTGCAGACGATTGTGTCATATACCAAAAAATCAAAAGTAGCGCTGACGAACAAATATTACAGCAGGATTTAGAACATTTACGTGATTGGGCTGAAAAAATGACATGGGAATTAACGGATCGAAAAGCAAAACAATAACGTTCGGGCGGGGACGAAATTATGAGGAACCAGACTATCGTTTAGGTGAGGTCGTCATCCCAAGAGTCGCATCATGCAAGTACTTAGGCATTCTTATAAATAGTAAATTAGGATGGGAGAAGCATATAAATCAGGTAGTAAGAAAAACGTGGAAGTCCTTGCATTTTGTAATGCGAATTCTAAAGAAAAGTTCTGTAAACGCAAAAGAATTAGCATATTTTTCACTAGTTCGCCCTCTCATGGAATACGGAGTGGCATGTTGGGATCCATACAGAAAGTCACACCGGAAAAATCTAGATAGAATACCGAGGAAAGCGAATAAGTTTACCTACAGAATTAACGCAATAAAAAAGGCATGGGAACCTCTAGAAATGAGAAGAACAAGGGCGAGGCTTTGCGCTCTATAAATCATACGTAGGTCAACCAGCTTGGAAGGAAATTCAGGTTAGACTAGAAAAAACAAATTATTTCAGCCGAAGCGATCACACTCACAAAATTCGAACAAGGAAACAAAATTCAGATCTTGGGAAATTTTCCTTTTGTAACAGAACAATTAAAGATTGGAACAGTTTACCCACAGCAATTTTCAAAGCTTTTTCTCTAAGTGTCCGAAACTCAGTATGAGAGTAATAGACATTAAATGAGTAAGTGCGGTGAAGTGCTGTGAAGTGCTGGTCAGTGTAATTCAAAGAAAAACAGTGTAGTGTAGAGCAGTGCAGTTAAGTGTACTGAACACGATCAATGAATTAAAAAAATTTAGCCAATATTTATGTAGCTTGTATTAAATTTTAGAATCACCAACATATAATTATTGGATATCATGACAGAGTTGAAATATTTGTTATAATACTTAATATTAGTGATAGTATGATTATTGCATGTTCGGCTTGTACTGTACTAATTTATTATTTTTATTAATATTAATAATAATAATAATAATAATAATAATAATAATAATAATAATAATAATAATGTTATTATTATTGTAATTATTGTTATTTAACTGCCACCGGGTCATACCCAATTGTAGTTCAAATAAATGTATGTATGTAAAAATGCACATGTAATTAGTGGAAAAGATTGACAAGTGCTTTGATTTGTTTGTACAGTAAACTCTCGATTATCCATGAACTCTTCCAACCTCTTGTGTTTCCCTTTTTTTAACAACATTGTTTATAATTATTACATATTGAAACTTCAGTAACAAATAAAGAAGAGGTGTTTTGAAGTGAAAAATAAACACCCGATTGTTTTTTTGGTTAAAAAGTAAGAAATGAAAGTGTAAGCACCCAAAATTATTGTTTATAACGTAACTGCTTGTATAGATGTTTTAAAGTATGTAAAACTTGTTAAAAGCATTTTTATGTTGATTTTTTTTCTTTTTCAGCCTATTTTGGATTATCCGTAGAATTCACTTATTCAAGGTTGCCATACCACCCAATTCTATGAATAATCGAAAGTTTACTATATTGTGCCCCTTTTGTGATTTTCATTTGCCCTACTGTTTTCCATCTAATTTAGAAAATCCAACTTCACAAATTAATTCAATAGCCATGAAAGTTATGGTTAGGTAGGGTGACCAGACGTCCTCTTTTATCTGGACATGTCCTACCTTTTATGCTTTTGTCCGGGGTCCTGGTAAATTTTTTAAACTCTCAAAATGTCCTTTTGTAACTTGCTCATCTGAGAGCATGATATTCTGACACCTGTGACACTTCCACTCACAAATGTAATAATGTATACAAATAGATGGAAAAGTGCATATTAACGACGAGAGATATTTAAAAAAAATTACATTTGTGTAATTTTTAAAAAAATCAAAAGAATACACTAAAATAAACTTTACCTCATATTAAACAGTGCAATTAGCACTATCCATGGGCAAAATTTGGAGGCATTTGTGATAAAATGGCGTTTGATCGTTTCTGAAAATGCGGAATTTGGAGCTCATTTTCACAGAAAACAGTTGAGTTTTCGAGAAACTTAATTTGACATTATTTAAAGCATATGTACTCATAAAGACCATAATGTGAAGAAATCGCTTCTAATGTTAATCTTACCGATGTGAGAGATAAGTAAAAAAAATTACCTTTTTGTAATTTTTGAAAAAACAAAAGAATAGAGCAATATGCCATTTATGTCATAGTATAGAGTTTGTTTGGCACCAACCCTACCAAAAAATTTAAAGAGAAAATTTGGAGCCATTTTTGAAAAAATCATCTTTTTTGTAATTTTTTAAATTTGCAAATATTACACGCACTATTGCACAAAAACTACTAAAATTTCCAAAAAAATCTACATGACCTTAATGTAAGATTTATTTATGGACAACAAATTTCTTTTAAAGAAAAAATCTGTCTTCAATTTTATAGGCTTAGGAAGACACCGAAAAAAATTCAAACTTTCACAATTTTCGAAAATTTAGAGTTAACTGTGAAAATTGGACGTGTGCCATCTTTATAAGTATATTTTACTCTATTCTTTCAAGAAATTGAAAGGAAAAATTTTGAGCGGTTTTTGAGAAAATTTTGAAAATGTCTGGGGGGTTTCATGTAAAGTACTCCCAAATTTTAAAGAATGTTTTTCAAAATTTCAAAGTTTCAACTAGAGCCAGATCGACAGGGTTTTTTTTTCAATTTGGAAAAGATCATTCGCATGGTTTAGACACTTGTAGTGTTCACGGATGGACGGTTTGGAAAAAAACAATTGTTTTGGTATCAGGACCACAAAACTTGCATTTCCATTGAAATCTCGAAATCGATTTTCCGCAGCATTACATAACTTTCTCTACACCACGCATATTACTCTGTACATGTGTTTGTATACAAGAAAGTAAAAATACAATGTACCTTGTACACACTAGGTGTCACGTATTACATTGTTATTTAAAATATTATGGACTGTCCTCTTTTTTTCACCAGTTGTTCTCTTTTTAAGCCACTGGCCTTTTCATCGATGAGGATCTGGTCACCCTATGGTTAGGCCTAACGGAATATTATTAGAGGATATTATTTGCCCCTCTTTTAGAATTCTTGTTATAACAGGTTGGAATGTTTCATATGTACTTTGAGATAATAAAATAATAATACATTAAAAATTAAATTTAGCTCTTGACTTGTGCTGGAAATAATATTGGGATTTGGAATATATACTTCCAATTGTTTAAAATATTTTAATTTTTTGTGTTTCACGACTTTCATTAGTATAATCATAATTCATTAGTGTAATAAAATAAAATAAATGTTTGGACACACTAATATGTTGTGCTAGAGCACTCAAAGGGACATCTTTTCTTATATCATACTTGTATTGGTACAGTCTTTTCTGTAAATCTTAACCAGTCTGTCCAATGTAGCAGGGATGCCCTATGGCAACCTCCACAAGGGACAGATTAAATAATATTGCTATTGATTTCTTTGTTAATTAGACTATTGTAATGTAGTTTATTCAGTGACAGAACATAAGCCCAAGAAACAATCTCTTTTCATTTGTTGAACACACATTTCTAATGTCTTATCTCTGAGAAACTTGTGTCATTGTACCTTTCTTTCATAAAACTGATTCTATGCCTGTTTTTCTTTCTCTAATATTTATTTATAACAGTCAGTAGTAATGGTTGATGCATTTGACAGTAATTCATGTTCACTTTCTAAGAATGTTTTTATGAATTCTTTCAGGCAACAACTTGAACATGGCAAAAAACAGTTTGAGCAATTTGAAGCAGTTCTGAATCAAGCTGTAACCTTTTTCATGAGACAGAACCAGTCTGTGACTTCCTTGCCTTCATTTTGAATAAGTGTAATATATGTGGAAGAATTCCCACAGTACAGAATAAGATATTTTTTACCAAAGAGAAATAAATGTGTACTAAATAGAATAAGAAAAAATGTTCTTGAATATTTTTGTTAATAAAAGAATATGCCAATTATTAAAATGTTAATTCTAGGCACAAAGAAAGTATATTCAAGTGGTTTTTACTCTTCCTTTATCCATTCCTTTTCTCTAAACTGAAATAACAGATAAAACGCAAGCATTCATTCTAAACATGTCTTAGTAAATTGTACTTCTTTTATTCTGACACTTTTCTCATTATACCTGTTCTGATTTAAAGTTGATGAAATATTAAAGAAGTATTAATATGAAATGCTCATTAAATGTAGATAAATTATATGAGCTTGAAGCAAATGTGGACAAGAGATAGGCTATTGTTTTTATGTATTGTGTGACGTGTTAAATTTTTACTTTCCTGCACTTACTTTGTAAGAAGAGAAAGTTTTGTAATGAGTGAAAAGTGAAGTTGTGCTGAAAAACTCTTATTGCTGGGTCCTGGTAACGAAAAAGTGGATAAAACCTAAATGTAGTAAATTACTTCCAACACAGGAGTTCCTGAACATTTTTTTCCCACCCTCCTTGCAAGTCTGTCAAGAGGGAAACTTTCCATGCTCCCTTGCTCATTTTACTTTCTCGCTACCGCTTGCAGAGTATGGAGAAAGTATTGTAATGCTGCGGAAAAAAATGAATTTTCTGCAGAGAAACTGTGGCGGGCCCTGGTAAATGAAAAAGGTGATATATTTTGTCCTTGCATATCGTCGTTAATAATGGAGCACCTCCCATGTGACAGAATTGGCAAGTCTTGCATTGTGGTATCAATGAGTCAGAACATGCTCGTTCTTTAGTTTGATAAGAAAATTTCCAAAGGAAACCGTAAATTTTCATCATAAAATAGAAAATAAAAAAACTCCTATGTGACCTTTACAATTTACTGATTATTAGGGGGCGGATTTTATTGAAATGTCTTTTTTTTTTCTTTTCAATTTAGAACAATGCCGTTTAGTGTAGAAATTCATTTTTTGTTATGACAAAAGGAAATGACCCATTTTTATAGGTCATTATTTTGCATTTTTTTTTGTAGATTTCGGCTAATGAGTAATTTTTTAAATTTTCCCGTCATTTTTAATGCATTTTTTGCTGATTTCATCGATTTTAATGTCATTTTTAATGGTACTTGCTTCAAATAATATTTACGAGATGCAACAAATGTTCTTCACAGAATTACTCAGTAGCGTATTCTATTTGTTAGCTCAAAATTGTTTTGACAGTCGTTGTAAGTATGTAATTCTTGTGACGTATATCAGCGCCTTGGTCTCTAATGTATTTTTTAAATTCTTAAGGTCGTTATAAATAAAAATCTATTAAATTCTAATGTTTTTAATACTTACTGAGATTGCACTCACGTTTGAAGGTACTGGTAAAAGACAGTAGACCTATATTTACTGCCCATTAACACGATTTACTTATATCAAAAGCATTCCAATAGAAAAAAAATGACATTCGTTATTTTCTCTTATAATTATTGTTATTATTATTATTATTATTACCACCATATTAATAATAATATCAATGTTGCTCCAAGAAGGAAAAACTGAATTTAGTTGTAAATATACTACTATAATTGTTTCGTAATTATCGAAATTTATTATTTATAATATTATTACTTACAACATATTTTGAAAGCTTAAATCTCGGCCACGCCATAGCCTCCATTTCGCAACTAATAGCACTTCTACATCGCTGCTATATCGCTCGTTTCTCTCTCGGCTCTTTTTGAACGGGAGGTTCGCAGTAAACAATGTTTCCAATAAATAAAGTTTAGGTATGTATATCGGGTGTGTGTTTTGTAAGTGAAGGAAGTTTGGAGGAAGATAAAGTGGCTTGGTTAAGAAAAAGGGAGTCGTGTCAATTAAAAAAATGTTATTGTGGGAGGATGTGATTGTACCTAAACCTTGTCATGCGAAGTAGTCCAAAATTGATTTCCGCATCAACTTGAAAGGATAGTGAGCAGTCTCAGCCAGGTTTATAAACAGCTCTTATATACAATTTCAAAATCTGTTTTCTCTGTGGGAAAGATAATGCGACTGTATTGATGGAATCACAAAAAGGACTCTCCTATACATAAAGAATTTGTGCTCACAATATTATGTTTTCCTTGATGTCATCAATAATCGATGCAGCTGGAAACCGTCAATATGAATGAAATCAACAACTAGCAAGCATTGCTGTCAAGGATTGATGATAGAAGAAGCTCGTTTGCAGATTGGGGAATTATTTACATTCCTCAGAGTAGGAAGCAGGTAGCAGCCGGTACGCAGGTGGCAGGAAAGTATTAGACCATCCAATGCGATCGCATTATGATCTGCGTTATCCAACAGGAACTGACAAAATGCTTCATTTAGTTTTGGGTGT
>BLKR01015389.1:0-76855 GCA_011170035.1 Teleogryllus occipitalis
CGGAGAAATTCGATAAATTTTCAACACTGTATCACGTGTCGCCAAGCTCTGCGCCCGGACGTGAGGTCCAAGGCCAGCGAACGAGCTCGTGTTGATGCCTGCAAAAGACCGTTGGCTGGTCCCTCCGTCTGACGACAGAACTCGACTTCCCAGTCAACGGCAGAACTCGACCTAGCTAGAATATGTGTCGAAAATCCGCCACCCTCGGGACTCGAACCCTAGGACCTCCCGGTCAGAAACTCTGCCGTGTAAACAGTTGTTTCCTCTGAGCCATCTCAGCGGAAAAAATCACAATGAATTTCCCCCAAATACCTGTATTTTTCTACTGAAAAACCGGTATATCTTATGAAAATACCGGTATTTTGATGAGAGAATACCGGTATAATACCTTTAAATAGAGGTATTTTACCGGTATAGACGTCGGATAAAGGTAAAATACCTCTAAAAATACCGGTATTTGACGTCTTATACCGGTATTTTTAAAGGTATTTTGAATAAAGGTATAATAGAAGTAAAGGTATTTCTATATCGGTATAAATACCTTCACCGCTATTATTTCGGTATTCGGTCCCTGGATAAAATTACCTACATTTAATGTCCCTAAGAATTGTTTCTCCGATAAACAATTTAGCCGTGAGAACACCACGAAATTTGGTGATGTAAGCAAAACACGAAAAACGGGAATTATCCTATTTTATCTCAATATAACTTAAAAACTATCATAGTTTTGGAAGTATGATAGGACATGAAATGAAGGAGGTTAAAATTGCCTACAATGTGTATGTACAGTTTTCTTCTAGGATCAATGGTATTGCCATTAGTGTAAAAAATTTCCCTGAATGTCACTGTGAAAATGGAACTCCACTTAACCTCCTTCACTACATTTTAATCCAATGAGGTTGTATGCAAATAAATACAGCGCCGTGTGAATCTGTTTACATTTTAATTGGAAAAAGGAAAGTTTTTATTTATTTTACGTCAAAAAACAGTTAAAACTGCGTATGACGTGCTATGGGGAAAAGTGAATTGTGTGCACATTTTCAAAATTCTGTGATCCCTACACTAAGTAATTCTGTGATCCCTATACTACTTAAATTTTGAAGGGAAAAAAATGTAATAAAATCTATTTTCAAGGATAAATAAGCAATAAATTTTGGCTCTTATCCATGTTGTCCTTCGGAATAATACTTCCTGCCGCGACAACATGGAAACTATAATTTGAATAATTGTATTTCCCACTGAATTTTAGAAAACGTGCACAGAAAATGAAGTTACATTTATGTCCAGAAGCAAAACAAGGGGCCATCTCAGCATTTGCTCAATGGATCAGGGAAACTGGACGAAAAACCTGATCGAGATGGGGGTCATTGACCCGGAAGCTGTAGTACAATAGTTGTTACAGGTTGTTTATACTTATTTATACAGTCCAAATGGTAAATAATGCATTATGTATCATTGTTAAAATTAATGTTACTTTTCTTGTGATGCTCAGTATAGTCTCTAATTGTATAGAAACAGTTAGGCAGCAGAAACGATTTCACTTGGGATTTAAACTTTTCTATTGAATTTAATCGTTTAATGTCATCTGGCAAAGTGTTGTAAAAAAATGTACATGTATTGTATGTGAATTTTTTGTAATGAGCTGTTGATACTGTCACCTGATGAAAATGATTTCTACGTCGAGTGTTATAGTAATAGACATCGGCATTTTCTGAAAAGATACTCCCGCCCTTAAGCAAGTCATTTTTGGCGAAAACCACTGATTCGTAAATAAACAGACACGGTAATGGTAAAATTCCTAGATTAATGAAGAGAGGCTTACATGAATCACGTGGGTGGGATTTGGTTATTATTCGTAGAATTCTTTTTTGTAATCTAAGAGTCTTGGAGCTATAAGATGTATTTTCCCAGAATATTATGCCATATCTCAGGCGGGAATGAACATTCGCGAAGTATACACAACGAGCAGTACGAAGGCTGACTGAATTTGCAAGAATTCTGAACGCGTAGCATAATGAACTTAATTTTGTGTTCAATTCATTTAAATGGACGTTCCATTTAAGGTTTGACTGAATTGAGAGACCTAATAATTTTGTTGCCTTAACATCAGTCAGTGGTACACCGTTCATTTTCAACGGGGCAGAGAATTGTTTATTTGAAATGGAAAACTGCATTAAAATCGTTTTCTTTTCGTTTACTATTAATTTGTTATTTCGGAACCAATTTGAAACATCTGATATTGTACTATTTACGGTTTCTTTATTGCAAAGGATGTTCGTATCATCCGCAAAGAGAGCCGTTCTTCCATTTCGAATCGTCGTGGGCATATCGTTTACGTAAAGTAGGAACAGAATAGGGCCTAAAATCGATCCTTGAGGAACTCCACGTGCAATGGGTAAAGAGTCGGAAGGATGCGTACTGTACATAATGTTCCACCATTCCGGTAAAGTATTTCCACTCTCTGAGATCGTTATTTAAGATACGAACATAACCAATCTAGAGCAATACCACGGATAAACGGATATGAAGGTAATTTTGAAAGTAAAATGTCATGATCAATGACGTCAAAAGATTTTGAGAGATCGAAAAATAATCCAATAGGTGCCTCGTTTTGATCCAATGATGAGGCGACATCTTTAAGAAAAGAAAATATAGCTGTTTCCGTTGATTTTGATTTTCTAAATCCATGTTGGCAATCTAAAAGCGCGTCGTGTTTACTAAGAAAGGTTTCCATTCGTACGTAAAAAAGTCTCTCTAATATTTTTGAAAAAACTGATAGAAGAGAAATGGGCCGATAATTTTGAATTTCATTTTTGTTGACTTTTTTGAGGAGCGGCTTAATTTTAGCTGTTTTGAAAATATCTGGAAACGTTCCAGTGCATAAGGTTGCATTAAATATATGAGTTAACGGGTGTATAATGGCATACGCACAGGTCTTTAACAAAGAATCCGGGAATTCATCTAAACCGGACGAATATTTATTTTTTAGTTTACCGATTATTTTGAGAATTTCATAGGAAGAAGTTTCGGAAACGAACATCGTGTCTAAAATTTTGGGTGAACTGTCTATTATTGAATTTTGTGGCTGAAGACCCTTAGTGAGATCGGCAGCAATTCTCGAAAAGTATTGGTTAAAGAGACTAGCCACTGTTGCCGGATCGTTCACATTTATATCGTCTTCTTCTTCTTATCTTCAAGTATTTAGGCATGATGCCTGTTACGCCGCTTAGTACTGGTCCTTCCAACGCATTCTTGGACGTCCTATGTTTCTCTTTCCTCTTGGTTGATAATTTGCCATTTGTTTAGGAATGCGGTCGTTGTTCATTCGCAACAGATGTTCTTGCCAAGAGTGTCTGTAGTTAGTGACTTTCTCTATGAGACATTCTACATTTAGCTCAATTCGGATTTTTGTGTTCCTTTGTCTATCTAGGAGACTATATCCCGCTACCGCTCTAAGAAATCTCATTTCTCCTGCTTGCAGTCTTGAGATATCTTTTTTTGTCATTGTCCACACTTCACTCCCATATAAGCAAGTTGGTATTGACATAACTTTATAAAATTTGATGAGAGTGTCTCTTCTCACTTTTGAACTGAGTGTTCTTCTTATGGTACCATTCATTTGATTGAATCGTCCTATTTTTCTATTTATGTCGATTTCGCCATAAAATGATATGTCTGCTCCCAGGAATGTGAAGTGCTGTATCTGTTCTACAGTTTTATTATTTACTACAATTTTTGAGCGTACCGGGTATCGTCCTTGGAATGCCATCACTTTCGTTTTGGTGTCCGATATTTCCAGATTATATTCTGACATTATCCGCTGCAGTTCATGAGTTGCTTTTTGTAATATATCTTCGCCTTCTGCTATTATTGCTTGGTCATCTGCAAAAAGTATTGTCCATAATTTTGTTCTCGTTAAGTCTAAACTATAAAATTTTAATCTGGTCTTCCACTCGCGAAGAGCTTCGTCTATGTAAATATCAAACAGAATCGGTGAAAGACTGCATCCTTGTCGTAAGCCTTGGTCCACTTTCGCTTTTCGATCTAGTTTCCAAGTAATACATATTTCGGATTCATTATACATACTTTCAATTACAAGAATCAGATGTTCAGGGATTCCTTTCTTTCTTAGTACTTCAAAGAGGGTATGCCTGGCTACAGTGTCAAAAGCTTTTAGCAAAAGCATTTATATCGTTATATTTTAAAACAACATTCTCTACGAGGTTCCTAGTTGATTTGGTAGTATTTTTATTATATTCCACATTGCTTTTGTTTTGTTATTTGAGTTCAAAATATCCTGATCGTTTTTCATGATTTTAGCCTGCCTTATGAATTTTACGGAACAATATTTTGTATTTTTTAAAGTAAATAAGGAAATCTTGAAATACGTTATGACGTTTAGAAATGAAAGAATTCGCTTGTTTTTACAAGATGTCCTAATCCCTTGTGTTATCCAAGAATTGCTTTTGCGTGAAATATTTAATTTTCTTTTTTGAAGAGGAAAGCAAGTGTTAAAATGAAATGAAAGAGTTGAAAAACAAACACGAGTCTATCCGTCACAATTACGTTGATCGTTTTAAAATATCTATCACAAGCATATCTCTTCAGATGTTTTTATGGCAGTGGTGGTATACTCCATTTCCTGTGGCAGTTGTAATGCGCAATTATTGTCCTGAATAGAAGATCCATCAAGCTCATACACACAAAAGAACACAATCACACTTTGCCTGCCACCTCTTGGAACAAGAACACTCATTTAATGCAGACAGTGAAGTCAAAATTTTGGAAATTGAAAACAGGTACACTGACAGACTTCCATTAGAAGCCATACACATCATAATTTATTAAACGATCCCCATCACACTATTTTGAATGAACAAATTCCTTCTCTCTCACCCCTCCGGAAGCTGGCATCCCAGGCACATTAATCCCACTGCCCGCCTCTTTTCCACCACCCGGCCGGGCCTTCCATAATGGCCGTTTCTTAGACCCCCCCGTTCGCCCCTCTCCATTGAGAACTTCCTTTTAAATAGCGTACAATGCCCTTTACCTTCGATGTGTTGCCTGATCCGAGGCTCCTAGCCGCGTCACAATTCATATGTCAGTTTTCTCATCTGAATTTATTTATTTTCTAGATTGTTTCATTTTCACTTTTCTTTAGAATAATATTGATGTCATTCCAAAAATCTTTCTTCTTTTAACAGTTATCGCACTTTATAGCTTCTTTAACAATTATGTTACATTGTACATTTGTTATTTCATGAATTCTTTATTGAAAATTATGTTTCTATTTTCTCGTTTTGTATTCCAATTTTTCTATTTTCTATTTTTCTATTCTAAATCTAATTGTATTGAATGCATAATAATATTCTGCAGTAGATAAACTTTTATTTTTCAATTTAGATATACTGTTATTATTTTTTATTTTTTTATTTAATAGGTAATTATTACAGACAAATTAGAAAACTTGATGCAATGTGGCTAGACCGAAGGCCTCTAAGCCATTACAATACCTACATTCTACCGCGTTCTAACCTTTCGAATTCTGGTATTCACCCCAAATGGTCTCTCCTTCGCATCAAAGCCGCGGAAAAGAAACCATAATGTACGGCTGAGGAAAAAAACCCTGAAGGGGGAAAAACCTGCCGTCAGAACATGCTAATCTATCCGGTTTTTAAACCATTTATTTATTTGGCGCGGGCGTCAGGCATTCTCCTTCCAGTGTTTGGCCTCCTCCGCACCTGAAAACAAACAGCACCACAGAAAATCTTCCACACCAACGCCTCTGCCCTAACATTTTCGATTCCTGCTTCCCTTCGCCTCCTAATGTGTTTTATTTTAATCGTTTCCTTTTATTTTATTTTAATTTAATTTTAATTTATTTAACTTATTTTAATTAATTTAATTTTAATTTATTTAACTTATTTTAATTAATTTAATTTTAATTTATTTAACTTATTTTAATTATTTTAAGTTAATTTATTTATTTTTATTGACTTATTTATCTACTTATACTTAACAATTGACTACAACTTATAACTTTTTTTTGTACTGTTTACTAACCTAACATAACTTACTGACTAACTTAATTATTGTTAGTTTATTGATTTATTATTTATTTCTCTCCAGTCTATGCTCTGCTCGTTCTAACCAGTGCTGTTTTCCCACTCCCTAATTTCAGTTTCTCTAATGGTCCGAACCTTTCCTAGAAATGTTCCTAATTATTTCATGAAGTTAGATCTTTTATCGCCTAGAATGTTTTGGGCGAGCGTTACGTTCCTATGTTGGAAGTAATAATTTCCCATTCCCATCCATTTTCCTCTCCAAGTTTCGGTCGCACTGCAAATTAAAAGGATGTGGATCCAGTCTTCCCTATCACCGCAAAGCACACAGATGCCATTACCATTAGAGTCCTTTAATCTACGTTGCATCCACCCCCCGACCCTGAACCAAGCGTATCCCCCTCTTGCGTCCTTTCGCAGTGTGTTTACGTAACGTTCGCAACCCCATAACGGATTCGCGTGAATTTGCGCAACTAGCGAACGTTTTTCGGCCGTTGCTGCCAGGATCTCTTGCCTTTTAATATCCGCAAGTCTACCCGAAATTAGCCGTTCTATCTCACGTGTTCCCCTATCTCCCACCATCTCCGGAGAAACGTCTCCCAGACCTGCACGTTCCAGTAGCCGTCCATTTTATACAACCAGTGGCGTTGGTTGCTTCCCTGTAACTGCACTCGAAAACGTCTATGTTTCGAGTGTGTCAGACTGTTCACCTGCTAATTTAATCCAAAGTTTAATGGGTTTCATTTTAAAATCTTTCCAAATTCTTACACTACCGACATCTCTTAGGACTCCGGCATTTGCTGCGAATATAGAGACTCCGAGAATTAATTTGAAATAATCTGTTTCGACGCTTTCTAGTCGATCTATCCTATCCACTCCCCAAATTTCTGCCCCATAATTCATTGCTGGGAGAACTAGCGACTTAAACATTGTATCGCACACCTTTAAAGGCAATTCCGGAACCCTGCGCACTGCGCAAACGATTTCTTTGAGCGCAATTCTTCCTTTACTGTGCGCCGCCACTATGTGATTATTCCATCCCCCATTCATGGAAAATTTTGCCCCAAGATATGTAAATGTTTTGACCCGGTCGATCTCGTCCTGAGCGTAAAACCATTTCTCTTTGTTACCCCAGATAAATTCATTCTTGAAGACAACTACTTTAGTTTTTTGAATATTTACTTTTAATCCCCATGTTTCACTATACGTTTCTAAGAGATTGAAACTTTTCTGTAAGCCGTCAATAGTCTCCGAACATAAAACTAAATCATCAGCATATAGTAGTCCGGGAATGTTCAGGCCCTCAATTTCCGGCGCAGATGTATCCGCTTTCTGTAACCACGTCAATAAATCGTTTATAAACAAGATAAACAATAGCTGTTATTATTTTTGTAGCACTGAAGATGGCCGCAATGCGACCGAAAAAGCTTTCTGCCAAAATAAAGAGCTTCGGCAAAACAACGCCTCAATTGTATTTCTAGAATTATAAGCTATAGTCGAATTCATTCTTTCTCCTATTTAATACATGAATCTGCTTAATAAATGCTTGAGCAACGCTGAACTCTTCACCACTATATGATAAATAATTTTATATTTACAAACTTGCAATGAATGAATTAGAGAAGTGCTCGCATGATTATAATAAATATGGTCACAGGATCACGTCAGTTTGGAATGCAGTTAATTGGTTCAGTAAAGGGGTGGGTCCCGCGTGCTTATGCGTAGGGCAACACCGCATCATGTGCACCCTAGCTGTAAATGCCGTAGAAAGATCTTGCGACAGTAACAGTTTCAATGATTTGAAAATGCCGCCAGAGGGTTCTGGAGGGGAGAAATCGGTAGTGGGGGCAAATAGGCGACCTGTGCGCACTCTACTCGGACACCACCTTCTGCGGAACTAAAAATTCGACGGTGGCGCCATCTCTGAATGGGACACCATTTCTGGGTACCCTCTCGGCTGCCCGCAGTGAGCCATCTATACCTCTTTAGTCTATGCCTGAGGTTCCCAATCCCGACCTCATAATAATTCCGCCAGTTAGTATGATTTTGTATGAAATCTGAGAATAAAGTAACCATTTTGTCCTCGCATATGTTCTGTTTTAGTAGGGCTCTAATTTGCATCTGGAGGAATTGGAAAGGAGAAAAACCTTCAAGGAAAATGTCCAGCAATATTTGATATGGGTGAAAGGATAGAAAAACTATTCTTGTTTTGTTCAGGGTGATGGTTGATTTTAACTTCGCCCTTCCTTTTTTTAATAATAAAATATTCCTTCACCCATTGCAGCATTTGACTTGCTGTTTAAATTAATATTTACAACAAATTTGGCATACCCAACATCAGTAGCAATTTTCTTCATTTTTATCAGTATATAATGATTATAATCTTCAAGTGTTTAATTTGAAATGAAAAACACAGCTGGGTTTCTGTAATAAACCCCCTTCCTGGGAAATGAACAATGCTTCTGCAATTGTTCAATTATCATAACCTTCTACCATTGGAGTTAGTTTTGTTATATCATAGAAATTTGATTCTTTTGTTCTGTGTTCGGTATTGACTTCATAGATTGACTTAAAGATTTTCCCAAAATCGAGTATGACCCAATTCTCAATTTATCTAATTTCTTCCTATTCAGGCGATTTTCATGTTCTATGTACACAAGATCTCCCTTTTTTAATTCAATTTGTCTCCTGTGTAGGTCGAATATTTTTTTGTTGTCATTGTGTTTTATTGTATTCTTGAGTGCTATTTTCCTCTCTCTTTCTAAATCTTCAGCTGTGCATTGTATTTTTAATTCATGTGGTAGGATATTTATGGTTTTACCTTCTAGCAAGTATTTTGGTGAGAATTTTGTAACTGTATGCTCTGTCTCGTATTTCTCCACAGCCTTTTGACAATAGTTGTCCATGCAGCCTTTTTGTCAGTTTCATTCATAATACATCTTATTTTATTCACTAAAGTCTGGTTTAATCTTTCATTGAGACCATTGGAGAAATGTGCATCTATGGCAGTAAGAATCAATTTTATTTTTTTCTCTACTAGGAATTGTTTTAATTCTTTTGAATTTATTCCTGGACATTGATCCATTAGTACCATCTGGACATCATGGTTTTTTGTTACTTCCTCAGTTAGTTTTACGAAATCATCAGTGTTTTCATTTTTTGATGTTAAAATATAAGCATATCTTGTGAAATGGTCGACCAGTAGGTATTTTTTTTTTGTTGACCGGGATCCTCTGTAACCTCCGATGGTATCTTGGTGTACCTCCGATGGTACCTCCGATGGTATCTCTAGTTTCTATAGAAACTATCTTGAATGGGTACGTTGCTCGACCTAGGTGTGACATTAATCCAAATTTTGATTTTCTTCATGATTTATTTTTTAAGCAGATGTCACAAGTTTCACAAATCTTCTCTATGTTTATGATTATATTTTTCGCTGTAAAGAATCGTGTTACTTTATTTATCATATGCGCTCTTCCCAGGTGACAATAAGTATTGTGTACATATTTTAGTAATATTTTACTAAATTCTTCTGATAATGAGAGTTTTTCTCTTCTTTTTAATTTTTATAATACATTTCATTTTTGAATATTAGTTATTTCTTATTGTTTTGTAGTTCTGTGCATCTTCTTTGACCCTTTTTTATGTCTTCTAAGTTCACTAGATTTACAATTTCTAATATGTCATCTGAGTTTTCATCAGGCTCTAGAACTGGATGCCTGCTTAAACAGTCTGCCTCTTGGTTTAATTTTCCAGGATTATACGAGTATTTAACTTTAAAATTGTATTGGGACAGATAGTATGTCAAATCACCCAGTTATTCATCTGTTCTTGCTTTTATATTTAAATGTTTTTAAGGTTTATGATTGGAGTGTACCAAAAATTCTCTTCCAAGTAGCCAATGTTGCCAATATATCACAACCTCTTTTATTGCCAAGCACTCAAGGTAAATTGCTTTTTTATTGTTTTGAGCTTCACTCAATTTTTTCGAAAAATATGCCACTGGCATATTATCCCCATTTTTGTCCTTGTTTTAGTACAGCTCCAATTTCTTTTATGCGTGCGATCTTTTTCCAATCGTTTCATTCTGATTCTACTGTATTTTTCAAAATCATCCTTGAGTACCAATCTGCGCTTGCATTGTCAAGGGAAAATTTTAGAATTTCTCTTCCACAAAACATGGTTCCCACTCTTTTTCAAACTCGTTTATCCATTGGCATAGGGGTGCGCAAGATTTTAGGAATGGGGGTGCCTGACTTAACACTTCCGCTACCCCCCATATATCAATTATTAATTTTATAATCTTTTTAATTTTTAATTTTTAGACATTTTTAATTTTTTATTAAAAATATATGTTTACAATATATTTGAAATCTATACAAAATTTAAAACTAATTTTATTTATAATTGAATTTAGTAACTAATTTAAAATAAATACAATCTTTAGAGTAACATTCGCCTTTCAAAAGGAACAAGTTTTTTAAATTCATTGATAACATCAAGTATATCAATTTCCATAGTTTTTGACTGTTCAATAAATAATAACATTAAAGAAGATAAACGCTCTTGGCCCATTGTAGATCGAAGCTTTGATTTTACTATTACAAGCTTTGAAAAACATCGTTCGCATGAACAGCTTGTTACTGGAATCACAGAAATCTTGATTAGTTCCTCTCTCAAATTACAATACGTAGTGTTTCTACAATCTTCATCTAGCCAAATAAGCCATTCCTGTAGGTTATTTGGAGGATAATTATCACTTTTTCTGGCTTTCAGTAACTGAATTTCAGCTTGTAATTCTGAATAATTCAAATCAAAATATTGACATAGTAATTTATATTCAATGATTCTTGACCCGATGTAATTATATGTCTGCTGGTTATTGAGATTGGGTCACAAGGAAGAAAACACGCATTTTACATTGCCGACGTTTCGGCCGTATATTTGGCCTTCATCAGGGCTGTAATGTTCTTAGTTAATAAGTTATGCGACATAGGCAATAAGGACAGATAGAATGCATAACTTATTAACTAAGAACATTACAGCCCTGATGAAGGCCAAATATACGGCCGAAACGTCGGCAATGTAAAATGCGTGTTTTCTTCCTTGTGACCCAATCTCAATAACCAGCAGACATATAGTAATTTATGATCATTCTCAGTAGACCTAAGATGTATACAATTTCCTACTGCGTCGATAATAGATGTAGATTCTTGTGAAAACTTACAGTTCAAAGTTTCAATAACAGAATCAAGAACGGGATAAAATGTAAAAAACTTTATTTCGTTTTTCTTACTATCAGTGTAGTTTGCTATATTTGGAGAATAATCTATTCTACGAGGAATCTTTCTAGTTCGAGTGCGTGGTATTTTTAGTCCTAATTCTTGACATTTTTCGAGAGCTCGGTTATAAACAGAATCGTAGACACTCTCAGTACTTCTGTAGTTTTGAAGAGCTGCGAACAGAGATTGAATGCATGAGAAAGCTTCATTCAAATCCATAGTAGGAGATTGTAGGAGCTTACTAGTATTAAGAATAAGCTGAAGAATGGGCTCCATAATCTCTAAACAAATTATGAAATTGAAAGATTTGAACTGATAAGTAATCCATTTCCTTTAGCTCTAACTTGCGAATCACTAGTTTCCTCAATCATAACTTCAATCGCCGAAATGATCAAATTATATTGATTTTTAACAGCTGTAACTGCTTCGGCATGACAAGCCCATCATGTATTAGATAACGATTTCAATGTCTTGACCTTCACCCAGGTTGACTTGATCAATTCTTCTAAGACGATGTGTCGTATTGGACTTCCTTCGATAAAATTGAATAAAAATTGCATGATACTGCACCGAACCCAGTCTCCCAAACCTACCTGTGCTTACCTGGGCTCGTGTGGCCGGCTAGCTCAGGAAGCATGTAGATTATAGAAGTATGGATGGTGGACGGATTTAGCTACGTGATTAATAAAAAAATTATTTAGAACACAAATGAACTTTAATGAAAGAATTAAAATTTTAACATACAAAAATCAAGGTCTGAGCTCGTGAGTAATTACTTCTTCTAATGTTACGCTACAAAGCTAATACATTAAAGGGAACTTAATATTGTAAGGAAGTCGCCAATGCGCGGCGAGCACTTCCTGGAGGTTGACTATAACCCCTGGATAAAAGTTTCTTTTATAAACAAGCGTTGCGCCTGAAGGGCGTGATGAAGATTTTGCAGCTCGACAAATCAGAACACAGTCACCGTTTACAGGCAGGCCCGCTGGGGTGAGCAACCTCCACAGGTCGCCGAACCTCACGCCAGACGGCGTGTCCCGTGGGTGCAGGGGAAGCCCTTGAGTCCCGCGTCGGCGGCGGCGGTCGCGGTGGCGCAGTGTGACCACGGCGACGGCGGCAGCGGCGACGGCGGTGGTGCAGTGATGGTGACGATGATGGTGACGACAGCTCAAGACTCAGGCGTCCGACAGCGCGATAATAATCGTCACGTAAATTGTGACGTGCGACGCGGGCGTGATCGGCAGAGATCAAAAAAAAATATACTCGACAAGTGAGTAACCGGAGGAACTATTCGTCATCAATTTAAAGTAGAGGGACACTGCCCTTCTCCCGCTCTACTGTTCTGCGAGCTGAGCGCACGTCAGTGCTCATCTCTCCTCGCCCTTCTGATCTGCGTACTGTGATCTCTCCCACCGTTCTACTGTGCCTGCTCGGCGCATGCCAGCGCTCACAAGCCTTTTCTCTCCCCCAGTTTCCGAAATGTTCAAGAAGTTTCCGGAAATTTTACTAAAACGTGCTTCTATTGGTGAAAAGTTCCTACGTCTTAACTAAATTTTGTCTAATCAGCTCTTGCGTCTTGCCGGTGTGTCGAGCGGAATTTTCCCTAATGCGCTCTCACTCGCACACTTTTTGTAAATAAACGCAGGTGGACTCTCCCGGCGTCTCCAAACTGCGCAGCCCCCCTTCCCAGCTAGATCCCCAGGATCACCCGCGTCGGCGTTGGCGAAAACAAACACAGTTCCCCCCGTTTGCCTGGCGCCGAGATGTCGCGGCGGCAGCTGTGCGGAACGAATTAGCCGCCCGACGGCTCAGAAAAGACGCAAAAGGCGCCAGCACGTGATTACGCAACATTTTGTTTACGATTATCCGGGGTACAATATTCGGTATCGTTACATTTGCCCTCCCCCTCGGATAGACATAAAAATCGGAGTTTTAAAAAAAATTCTTAATTTTGAAAAATGAGTTTTATCTCGTCGAAAAAATTTAAAAAAGCGTTACCGAATATTTAAATCACTTTTAGCTAACAATAAAAAAAGAAAGACCGAATCAAAATAATCTCCAATATTCTACAATTCCTTACACAAACTTTTACTTAAACTAGAAACTATTGTTTAACACTTAATTAAACTAAAATTACAAAAACAAATATTTAATTTTCACGACTCAGAGACCGCAAACTGATCCTCAAGGCTCAAGGCACTGGTGAATTATATCCAGAGATTGTCAGTCTGTTGTACAAAAATCCCGTGAATTTTCTGTCGTCTGGGTGAATTGAAATTTGCCAATATGAGCTAGAAAAATCTAATGCAGAAAAAATTTTTGTTTTTTTAAATTTCCACAAAATTTCATCGATATTCTGAGGTGCCTCGTTTTCAAGAATGGTAACCTTGTTGATCCGTCGAGCATCTAAACAAATCCTTACCCCCCATCTTTTTTCTTAACCACAACAATTGGGTTCAAATAAGCTGTTACTGATCTTTCAATTATACCCTCACTAAACATGGTTTTAATAGTTTTATCCACTTCCCCCCTCATTGATTGTGGAATGGGATAATTCTTCATTTTAAAGGGTGAATCATCGGTGACCTGTATTCGAAAGATAAAGTATTTAATAGGACGTACGGGACGATCAAAAACATTTACATACCTAAGTAGCATTCTTTGCAGCTGGGAGTGCTCGTGGTCAGAAAAGTCATTATTCAGCATTTTGCTTATGACCCCACTCACATCATCCCCCAAATTCCAGGACGCGCATGAAATGCCGATTTCTATTTTGTCATCGTCGTCATCCTTAATTACGATTTCCCTATCCTCACCAAAGCTCACAATATTCTTAGAAAAACCCACTACTCCATTCTTTTCCCTTAAGAAATCAACCCCAAGTATTACATCATAATTTAGATCCTCTATGATCAAACATGGCACATCGAATAAAATTTCCCCAATTTTAAAAGAAAGCCAAGCCTGCATGGTGATAGGCTTACTCTTTTTCTTTCCTACTCCTACGACAAAGCATTTAATAGTGGGCAGAGTCGGTATTGGAATGCGTTCGCCTAATAATTTTGCGTAGAGCTTCCGAGAAATTGCACTGATTTCACTGCCAGTGTCTATCAAAGCCTGAACATTAATATTTTCAATAAGGAACTCTACAACCGGGCATTTTCTCGCTCGATCTCTGACAGGTTCACTTACGTCGTTATTCAGATAAAAAAAACCAACATAGTTGACTGACACAATATGAAATATTGGTATCTCTGGATTAATTCGTTTGGAACCCAGATACCTAGAAAGCTCAAACGGTTCTAGTTTGACTGACTCGGTCTCCCAGAATCCTGGCGTCCGTTCCTACCGGTTGTGTTATTACCGCGGTTTTCATTAGGCTCTGGCGGCGGGCAACGGTCAATACCCCCATTCCTCTGACCATGATCATCACGACGCCATGATTGCCTATTTTGATAATCATCATCGGGCGAATACCTATGATTTCGATCCCGATTTTCCTCGTAAGGATTAATCCGCGTTCTATCAAATTGTGCTAACAATTCTTGAAAATGGTCAAGATTGTCAAATCGAACGCTGTTAATGAGATTTTGCCCGTACGTAGGAAAATGTGCAGTCAGGAGCCAAATAGTCCGTCATCGGATCACATAATTTGATAGCCGAGATCTTTTCCATTGCGTAATCTAAATAAGATTGGTTATTTCTTTTGTCCCATCTACTCTCTAGAATTTTTCTCTCGAACTCGTACCGTCGCTGCTCTCCCCAATAACGTGAAAGAAAACGAGTTCGGAATTCCTCGTAGGTTTCCGGAAACGGTGTTAACGCAGTAAGCCAGTGTGTAGCGTTACCCCGCAAAAGTTCCTGCATAAATTTCTGTTTTAGATGAGGTGGTACCGCCTTTGTTAAATTCATATAATTTTCAGCTCGGTCGAGAAACACCTTCGGATTTTCATCCGGTTTTCCTGAGAAGCAAAGGTTCTGAGGAGGAGCCCACGAAAATTTTAATCCAGAACCTGCAGACGCGTTGGTTATTGGATGATTTTCCATCTCTTTTCGTACTTCTCCCTTTACTAATTTGATTAAATTCTTATCAATTTCTTTCTTTAATTTGATTTCCCTTTCCCTCAGTCTTGACAAATACTGATAGTTCTTTTGGCGTTGTATTTCTTCTGCCCTAAGTTTCTTTTCCTTTGCTTCGTCCAATATTGTATCAATTGGTTTCGTCTTCACAAAAGCATTCCACAAATCCATGCTGTCTTGATGGTGATGCGATTTATCGTGTTTGTTTAACTTCTCTCCTATTTTGTTCCAGCTTTTGCATCCAGTATTTATAAAAACGTCATCTTTAGTTCCAGTAAACCTTGTAGCATTTGTAGAAAAAAGACGACATGCAAAACAAAATACTGCATCTGCTGCAACACTGTATTCCAACCATTTGAATATTTCGAACCACGTTGAATGGAAAGATCTTGATTTGTTACTAATTACTGTCTGAGGATAATTATCTAGTTTATGCTAAAATGGACCACGTTGAATTCTAAGCTTTTTTTCAGTGTTTTTAGGTAACTCACATTTAGGATCATCGAACTCGCCTAAATCTTTGGCTTGACCAGTAACTACAAAAAGAAATCGTTAACGAATGTTATTGACTAATTTTAAAAATATTTATACAAAATATTTATACAAAATTTAATAATTTAATTTATAAATAATCTTATTCTTTTAGCTTATTCATATAAAATGAGGTTTCTTTTAGAAAATTATCTACTGTGAAAATTAATAGATCAACTATATTAATAAACCACACAAATATTAAAATAAAGAGAAATTCAGAAAATATTTTTACACTTTCAATAGTTTAAATATGAAATAATATAAATGTTCAATGGGTATCTTTTAATTTCAATTATTAGGTGAAATAAGTTTAATTTTTTTAACATTTTACAATTAACAAGTGCAACATGAATACAAATTGTTAAAGAAGTATGTATGTATTTATAGGTAATTGTGTTTATAGTACATACCTTCTGAGTCAGTTGCTAAACTAATATCATTCGATTCATCCAGTAAATTTTCAACCACTGGAATCACAACCTTTTCTACGTGTGATTTTGTTTAATAAGCCAATTGTCCATAAAATGTTTGCTGTTATTTTTGTCATCCATGATAAAAACTAAAATATTAAGCACAACATATATTTAAATAGATGCATATGTAAAAATTAAGTTTTTAATTTAATACAATAGTAGAGATTTATTGCAACAAACCTCATTGAACTGATAATTATGAGTAGTTAATTCTTCAGCTTCACTTCAACTGCAAATTAGGCTTTGGATTTACTCGAAACTGTTAATGTTCGCAATTTTTGGAACGTGCTTTTCTGAGAATTGGTCAGTGTCTATTTCAAACGTTGCGCGACATGTAAATAGAATGCGGCACCCTAAGTGTTGCTCAGTAGGTAAAGATTGCAGCGCCACATGTGCGGTTAAAAGTATAAGTTACATTTAAAATTTAAAATTTGTTAAGAATAAATAAAATGTGAACTCATTTGTTTTGAAATAATTTAATGTTAAACTATGTTTCATACGATAATTAGAAAATTTTATATGAATTTAATTCAAAAATTAACATAACATTTACATGACGAAAAGGGTGTTCACTTTTCCCAATAAATTTGAAAAGTGAAAAGAAATATAATTCCAATTCAAAATAATTATTTAACGATACTTTTTGCAATAAAAGTATTTTTTTAGTATTTAAACACAAATATTTGTATGATAAAATTATATACAGATTTAAATCAATAAATATTGTACATAATATAATAAGCATTATTTATGGAAACTAATTAACTCTTATTACATTATTTACTAAATGTTTTCAACTTTAAGATGTATATTAATTTTAAATAAGAACAACATGTACATACATAGCATTTTTTGTAAAAAATAGTGTGATATTAGTTTGATTTATAATGTTGTAATAAAAGTAAAAAATATAACTAAAAGTAGCAAATAACATCAGTTTTACAATACAATTTCCTTAACAGATAAATGGATACAATTAAAAAAATATGTAATTTGAAAAAAAAATGTAATTTGAAAAAAAAACGTTGTCGTGTACTTGTAATGGGGGTGCCCAGGCATCCCCGGCACCCCCTGTGCGCACGCCTATGTCTCCCATGTCTGTAATATTAACATTAGAGGCGATTTCTTTATAATATTGTTCTTATAAAGATAAAGATAAATTTATTTAAACTGCAGTTGGGTGTACCCCGGTGGCAGTTAATTACATAAATAATATAATAATTGTAATGCAAATAATATAATAATGGTAATAATAATTCTAAAATGATAATAACAATAGCAATAATAATAATAATAATAATAATAATAATAATAATAATAATAATATAAAAACTGCTGATTCTTGAAACATTAAATTACATGAAAAAGAAAAGAAACGTCTATCATCTAAAGCCGCACTGATTGCTTATACAATAAAGACCGTGCTGCAATATCCTTCACTTCACTTCACTATAACACTAAAAACATTTCCTTCATTATTTCTCTGCTCTACACTGCACGACACCTCACTTCACTGTATAACTTAAAATTCTTAGTTAACTACCTCAAAAACTTAAAAAAAATACCCTAAATTAATTTCCTGAACTGTTGAACGTTTCGAGGAAAGGGTTCGAAGGTTTTTGCAGGCAATCTATTCCAATTCCTTCTTGTTCGATTTGTGACAGAGAATTTCCCGACATCCGTTCTCTGCGGTCTTAAATTTATTTTGTGTCTGTGACCCCCTCTACTGATGTACGTAGGTATATTTGGCCGCCATTTAATTTCTTTCCAAGCTCGATGACCGCATAAGCTTTATACAAAGCGCAAAGTTTTGCCAATGTTCGCCTGTTTTCGAGTGAATCCCACCCTACCGTTTTCTTGTCCCTGAAAGTAAATTTATCTACTCTACGCTGAATCCTTTCCAAATTCTTACACTGCATAATTTTGTGTGGATCCCAACAAATTGCATTCCATTATCGGACGAACGAGCGATAAATAAGCAATTTACTTCGCGTTTACTGTACTGTTTTTTTTAAAAATACGCTTTACAAAATGAAGAAATCTCCACGCTTTCCCTACAACAAAATCTACGTGACTTTTTCAACTTAATTTACTAGCAAAATGGATACCTCGGTACTAGCACGAATGAACTTTCGAAATAATGTCGTTACTTAAACGGTAATTTGTTACGCTGTAATTATGACCTCTGCCAAATGTGATGGATTTACTTTTACAGCTATTTATGGTCATGCCTTTATTTTCCGCCCAGTAATATAACGCATCAACATCCCATTGCAGCATATTCTCATCGTCTTTCGAATTTATAATGCGATATATTATGCAATCTTCTGCAAATAGCCGAACATTTGAAATTTATTGCGATGGCAAATCATTAACGAACGCTACAAATAGAAGAGGTCCAATGACACTCCCTTGCGATATTCCTGACGTAACACTTGCACAAGATCACTCTTGCCCCATTCGGACTTTCCGTTTCCTATCTCGTAGAAACTCGCTAATCCATGCCACCACCTTGGGATCGATGCCTGAATTCATTAATTTCTGAACAAGTCGATCGTGTGGAACAACATCAAATGTTTTGGCAAAATCTGTAACTACTGCGTCAACTCTCCCGCCCGCGTCAGTTTCATCTGCTAGATCCTGAAATGACGTGATTACCTGACTTTCGCATGAATAACCAGTCCTCAATCCGTGTTAGCCATGATAGAGCCATTTTTTGATTTTCCATTCTTGCTTAAAGTAACTCGCAACTAGATGCTCCATAGTTTGCAGACCACTGACGTGAGACTTACCGGCCTATAATTACTTAGTATAGTTTTGTCCCCACTTTTAAAGATTGGTACTACAAAAGATAATTTCCAGTCCTCAGGTCCTTTTAAATTGTTCATTGACACGTGAAATATTCTAATTAAGAACGGTAATATTGTATCTCTTCCTAGTTTATGTCCGTAGAAATGTTGTCTGCACCCCTTGACTTATTTAGTTTACAGATTTTACTTATTTATTTAACTGATTTGTAACCGAAGATCTTTGAATTAGTGGGTGCTTTTGAAACCCGAACTGAAATACATATTAAATGCGTTAGCTTTTGCCCGATCGGCTGTGATGAGTGTGTATCCATGTTGACGAACAACTGGGAAATCCTCTTTGTTTCCCTTTCTTCTACGAACATATTTGTAAAATCCTGTCCAGTTATTTCCCTTTTGTCTAGAAAATTCTTTAAATACGCCTCATGAGCAATTTTCTTTTCTGGCTCTAATTCTTTTGAACAATTTCGAAAAATATTCATATGCTCGGTTCTACGTTTTCTGTTTTTATATGCATTTTTCGTTATCCTCTTCATTTGCCTAATTTTTGAAATATAATATTCTGGATCCAGAATATTTTCTAGAATTTTGCATGATACGAAATTTTGCGTACTGGAGCGTCTGCTTTATTGAATTGGGAATACACAAAGTTACATGAAAAATTCAAGTGGAATATACAATATGAGCAAGAGTAACAATATTGGGTAACATAGAATGGCAAACTCGGCGGTTCATGTTGAACATCACCGCGGTGTTGTCCAAGTAAAGGTTAGCGTGCCGAGGGTAGCACGCTAAAACAGCTCAGAGGGCGGCTTCGAACTCGGTGTCGAAGATGACGCCGCCATGCGTGGCCGGTCTGGCGTCGTAGGCCGAGTCGGTTGCCCACACACAGGTGGTAGGCGTCGCATCCGAGTAGATGTCGACGCTCTCTTCTGGAATCTGCGAAGCGCGTGGTGAGCGCGGCTTGCTGTAAATGCGTTGTAGCCACGGGACGGCAAGGTGCGGCCAGTGGCGTATTGAAGATGATAGAGGGAGGAGGCCGTGCAAGTGAGCCACCCGATCATGCCCGCAAAAGAAATGCGAAACCTAGGCGAAGACAAAAATTGAATAGGTACATTTGTGACCGCCTGTAAGTAAGCGGGATCTGCGGACACAGTCTTAGTTTCTAAACATAAGTATATACCTAAGAACTTAATTCTAGTTGAAGGTACAATACAATACTTCTCTAAATTAACATTAAAACCCTTAGAAATTAAATTGTTAATATCTGAACACAAAGTAGTAGCACTGTTAGACAACAATAGAATGTCGTCATAGTATACAAAAGCGCGGCTAGCGCATGATTGCTGGACCGCAGCGTTCATCGCCATTTCCATCATCGATTGCGATAACGACCAGCCCATAGAAAGGGCGCAGAATTGAAAGATTTACCACACTTAATGCCAAACCACTTACGGGAGGAAACAGAAAGTGGCACATGGTAAAACCCGTCAGTTAAGTCAAGGCGAATACCGAGAGAAAACTGATTCACACACTGCACTTACATTAGCACAGCCGTAGGTGACGGTAGGAACACTTTTGGAGAGCACTTGTAAAACTTCGTCCATGCGGACATGTCGTAGATGAGACAAAACTTTGCACTATTAGGTTTCGGCACGAGGAAGCACGAAAACGTGTTAAGAGGAGGCGAGGTGCAACGCTCTAGAATTTCGGCATCGACCATGTTTTCGAGTGTACGCCGTAACTTACGGGACGTAACACGTATAGCACAGGGCGGGATGTGACGCACTCCGACGCGAAAAAGGTCATGTTCGATGTCCGGGGTGCGACGCTTGGAGAAGCCCAGCGGCGGCCGAGGAACCATCACGGGCCGCATGCTGGCATCGTTGCCGTCGTCTTCATCCGGTTGAGAATCATCCACTGTGGACGTGGCATCACTGGCGGCTTCTATTATAGGACGCCAGAAGTTCCAGTCAATGGGTATCATTTCCGGTTGAGGATCCGGAGGAATGAGAGAATCGAAGAGTTCAAGGAACTCGCCGGGATCCCACGGAAGGGCTAGTGCGCTGTGGTTGGCTCTTTGAGACATTTGTGCTCACATGCACAAGGATGACATCCACGGCTTCGTTTTCTTCCGCTCTTTCCACGACGGATTTTATTTGCACAACATTTATCCCTGGAAAGAACGAAACGTCGGCTCCTTTCTTCTTGCAAACGCCTTCGCTGTGGCGCAGCATCGAATCTCCGAGCACTTTCACCTTGTTCTTGTAAGGCTTCTCATTAATGATGGTGTTGTTTACTTCAGTACTCGGATGCATTGATTGCTCCCGAACACTTTGCTTCTCCAATTTCTGGATCTTGAAACTCAGTTCCCTAATGCACTGTTGTGCCTCGGTCAATTCCGCTTCAAGTCTCCGCAGTCTTCTCTCGCTTCGGTCACATTTGGAGAACGTGGGTGCCGACGACTCAGCAGCAGGGCCAGGAGTTTGCTCAACCCCGCCGATGACAAGGAGAGTGGCCACAACTGCTGCGCAAAGCAAAGCCACGCCGTTGCCGGACAATACGCGGACCGCTTGCCCCTTCGCCACCCAGAAAACACGCAGGCGCCCTGCCCAGATGCCCATCCGGGCGCTGTAAATCGCCAAGTCGCAATCATTGCCTTTCACTTTACCGCGCGGAACTGCTCCAAAACACGTCCTAACGTGACGACTACCAGTGAGCGACTTGATGTGCTTTAAATAGTCTAATATAATTTTTTTCGAAAACTTAACAGTATCCTGATATAATAAGGACAAAATTCCCATTTCTAGAAATGCTCACACGCCATTTTTTCAAAAATGTCTCCAAATTTTCTCTTGAAACTTTTCCAACAGATAGTGGTACCGTCACTGTTTAATATGACAAAGTTTATTTTGATTATTACATAAATTACACAAATGCAATTTTTTAAGTATGTCTCACGCCGTTAATATGCACATTTACATCGATTAGTATACAGAGCAACCGATCAATCAGAGCAGCCGGTCGCTAGAATTATCCTCCAGACAGCAAGTGAATTCGACTTAGCTGACAAGCTAATAGCGAAAATCCTGCTAGCGTCGGGACTCGAACCTAGGACCTCCCAGTTAGAAGGACTGCAATGATATCAGTTTATGCCTTGAGCCATCTCTTCCAGGTGATGCCAAGGAACTGCTTATCGTCTTTGCGGACTCTCTTGTCAGGAGGGCAGACTGGGAGAAAAGGAAATCGTTTCCTATTGGTTTTCTCTCGGAATTCATGCGTGTTGGGGTCCCCTGACACCGAAAAAGTGTTTTTTTTCAAAACGTCCTTCCGTCCGTCCGTCTGTCTGCCCGCCTGTTTGGTGTATGTGAACAACACTAACGCCTGAACTATTTGTACGGTCTTTTTCAAACTGAAAAAACTCCTGTCGATCTGCCTTGAGTCGAAGCTTTGCGATTTTCAGAAATATTCGTTAATTTTTTGGAGTACTTTACATGAAGCCGCCCTCTCCGCGAATATTTTCAAAATTTTCTCAAAAACGGCTCCAACTTTTTTTGAATTTCTTGTAAGAATAGAGTAAAATACACTTATAAAAGTGGCATACATCCGATTTTCACGGTTAACTCTGAATTATCGGAAATTGCAAAAGAGTGAAAAGTTTTTTGGCGTTTTCCTACAAACTTGAAGAAAGAAATTTTTTCTTCAAATGAAATTGATTGTTCAAAAATAGTTCTTTCGTTAAGGTCATGTAGATTTTTTTTAAACTTGTGGTAGTTTTCTGGTAATGTTGCGTGCAATTAAAAAAATAACAAAAGATTTTCTCAAAAACGGCGCCAAATTCTTTCTTTAAATTTTTGGTGGGGATAGTGCCAAATGTACCCTTTACGATGACAGAAACGCCATGTTGCTCTATTCTTTTGTTTTTGCAAAAATTGCAAAAAAATATTTTTTTGATATGTCTCTCATTTCTGTAATATTTACACTAGAGGAGATTTCTTCACATTTCTGTAATATATACAAGTACTTGTGCTTTAAATAATGTCAAAAAAAGTTTGTCCAAAACTCAACAGTTTTCTGTTAAAATGAGCTCAAATTTCCGCATTTTCAGAAACGCTCAAACGCTTTATTCTCAGAAATGGTTCCAATTTTTTTTTCTTCAAATTTTGCAATGAATATTGGTAATGTCACTTAAACATGACGTAAAGTTTATTTTGGGGGTTTAATTTTATTTTTGTCACAAATTACACTAAAGTATTTTTTGAAATATCCCTTACGTCGTTAATAAGCACATTTCCATCAATTTGAATATCATATTGCATTTATGATTGGAAGTGCTCCAATGATGAAGTATTCGAAAACTCAATAGATTCCTGTGAAAAAATCTACAAATTTTGCATTTATAGTAATGCTTAAACTCTTCTTAAAAACGGCTTTAAATTTTTCAATTACAATTTTTATTTAGGACGAGGTTTTACTCTCCTTTTATATTCTTAAAGTAATAATTCGGTTCTACTTTTAGGAACTACCAAAAAGTAAAGAAAATGTCAAAAATGTACTTTGGGAGACGATAGATGGCAGCTGGCAAGATGATGGGGCAAGACCGTAAAGCCAGTCCACACCAAGGAAATTAGAAAACTTTGCTACGAGAAAGTCGGTGCCATTCTGTGGTACCACTATTTTCAACCTGATACATGCCATAGAAGTCGAGAAAAAAATAAAACATGAAAAACACATTTCTCGTATCTCTGCAACAGATGATAGGAGGCTGATTTTTTTGCGAATCTACACCATTTTTATTTTCTCTCATATGAGCATCGCGATAATTGATCTGATTTAGGGGCAATTTTCACATTATTCGGCTATATCTTTTGAGACGGTGTTTGAGAAAAATATTTCATTTATAAATTGCATTAATTTCAAGCCCAATTTTTTTTCACGGGTAGAGGGAGGGACACTTAAAAGAATGGTGTGAGTCTCATTTTCATGAAACTGAATTTTCGAAAATTGCAAATTTGCAATAATGCAAAACAGTATGTTATGGTGTAGCACCACTCATTTTATAGTTTCAAAGGTACTCACTGTAATAACTTATATATACCCCTATCAAAAATTACCATTTTACAAATTTGTTGTATTTGCTAACAGCCTTTAATCTTTTTAAAATTTGCTTAAGTTTTTTGTCCAGTGCTTAGACTCTTCTTTCCTCCTTTTCCTCTTCTATTAAACGCCAACACCAACGCTTCTTCAACCTGCAACTCCTCCTTTAACGCCCAAAACTCTTTCAACCTTTGGAACCACAACCTTCATCCCACAGCGCACATCCCTATGCGCGTCGATGGCATTACGATTAAAACGCAGTCGCCGTCGCCACCATCGCTCGAATGTTTATGGAGACAAATGACAGCATAAGTTCCTCGTAATACCGCCAGGCTCAGGCCGGTGCTGCAGTCGCCTCACCCGTGGGTTACCTCAGTTAGTTCGTCTTTCCCGCTCCGTCCCCATCGCCCCACCGTATCGCGTCCACCCGCGGCGACCAGGCGTTACGGATGAAGAAAAGGCAATTGATCAAAAGACTGTCGATTTCCCATTAGAGACTAACTCGCGATATATCATCTCGTTCGAAGTTAGCCTCTCCCTCCCATCTCGTCCCTGCCACGGCGTTGCCCTCAGCTGTCGTCGGTGCGTCCGGCGAAGCGGTGCTGTTCCGGTCCCGGCGACCCTTCCGCGGCGGCCCGTCTTCTCTCCCCGGCCCCTTAACTCTTCCCCGTGGCAGCAGAGGTTTAAGAGTGATTTATCCTTTTTATACGTGGACGTTACTTAAGACGCCAAAGTTTCTGCGGACCGCGGGGAAGAAGTGGAACAGGTGCGCACGATTTATGACTGTTATTTCCGTATTAAAAGGGGATTTTTATATTTGCTTGTAGCTATTCCGGCGTTCTCAAATTAGCTTTTAAATGGGAACGTTAAAAGTATGATTAACTGCCGGCGCTATTAGAGGAAATAAAAAGTATTTGCAGGCAGTGTCTCAAACGGCGGTGTAAAATACAAGCTTATCTCTTCGCGATGAGAAGTTGTTTCTCATGTGGATAAAAGGGACTAAGTAAAATAAGGGTATCTCCAAAGTGTAAAATATAATTTGATTTTCCCTTTCTTGCAAGTTTCTAGAGAGCAAACGCAAAAAATAAAGAAAACGAGAATTCGCTCATAACTTAAGTGCTATTGCGAGATGACTGCTCCACTGATTGACTGCTCCACGTCGTTTTATTATTTCCACTTTTCAACAGCACTGAATAATTCCATGTTCTGAGACTATTTCCACGAAGATAAAATTTAATTTAGATGGAATGGAAATCTGTCTTCATAATGGCTCTCTACGTCACAGTTTTGTGGAAGATACGTAGTATGCGTCCTCTACAACTCCTGTCTTACAATATTCTGTTTCAAAAGAGTAATGAACTACCTTACTGCACTTTTACCTGAGTAAAATCCTTGAGTATAAGTATGGAAATATAGTAAATGTATTAAGGCTAAATGTACCGAAAAATACTTATAGGAATAATCAATAGATCGCAGCACTATCACAGGGAATTTACTAGACCGATAACGTCTGAAGACATAGTCCGATTTTCGATCTGTAAACGGCATTGGACTCCATTTTAAAATAGAATTTACGCTACGAAGCCGTTTTTTCAAAAAAAGATTTAAAAATGTTCTTATTGTTTCGGGAAGAAATTAAAAAAATGTGGGCTTTTAGCGCGATAATGACGTGCTTCCTGAATCCAACGTCGTGTCAGTCATGTAAATCGGATGAATAGGAGTGGCGTCAAGTGAAATTTGAAAAACACCTCCCCCCCTTCCCCGCTCCACACCGTTGCGTCACCCGACCCTTGTGGGCCCTCCCTCGACGCAGCCGAACGGCCAAACCCGGCGGCCTGAGGCGCGAAAGGAGACCGAACTTTTAGGTAGGCAAGCCAGGCAGTCGGTTTATGCTTTCGTCCCTTTCAATCTCAATATATTTTTCTCCACATATCAAACTAGTGATGCTGAAACACAATCAAACGGTCTCATATCATCTGTAATAGTCGTATTTTGTAGGTATATATCTCGTTCACATATTTCCGTCTTCTTTCGAATTTCCATCAAAAAATTATTTGAGGCATTACTCAAATTATCGATTCCGATTTGGAAACTGATTTCAAAAAGAAAATTGAACTAGTTGTGCAGATATCACCAATATTCCATGTCCTAACATCTTATCGCCTCATCGCCGCCTCATAAGTTGATAAGACTTAATTAATTTTCCTTTTAAAAGTTCCCAGTTCTTTCTACGCGTATTCTTAAAATATTACAGTTCAGCAAACTATTATCTGCATCAACTACTCCCAGTCCTGTTGCCGATAAATTCACCAAAGTTCACAATTCTAGCTGCTGCACTCGAAATATTTCCAAGTTCCAATTTCCGCACATTACATTAATATTCTAAGTCCGACAACCATACGCTCCAAAGTAAACGTTCACAATCCCCAAACTTCCAACATTAATTATCTACACACGATCCGCACAGCACCACGGTATAAACCGGAATGCCTCCATATTCCCCTCTTTTAGCCCTTCAAAACTCGGTCCATACATTCTACTGTTTCTTGTCAGAAAAAATTCCATGCCTAGCCAATCCCTCAATTACTTACAAATTGAACTAGCCGCGCCCCAGACTGTCATTGCTTTCTCGGCCAATCCCCAAACAGTTTACTTTGTCAACTAGCCGCGCCCCGTGGTTCGAAGCAATGAAGTTTGTTGACCTTGACGACAACTCGTCTACCGGTGCTATGCCACCATATTTACAAATAAATAAATTCCTTACAATTCACCCTGTTTACAATAAATATGACGCAATACAAGGTCCCACATATTGGTATGTCACTATATATATATATATATATATATATATATATATATATATATATATATATATATATATAAATACTCGGCTACTAATAATTAAGGAAACGCGAATGATTCCACTAATTCTAATAGAGTAAATATTATCTCCACTTAGTTATTGCACAATGTTCTCACCCACTGAAAACTGCTCACCGCCCTTTTCCTACGCTTGGGCATATCGAATTGCCCTGTCTTGTCTTGAATGTCTTGTTTTGAATGAATGCGAAGGACATGTCATGCTTTGATTGAATGACAGCTGGACATGTCTTGATTTGAATGGAAAATAAATTCTTTTTATTGAAATTCATAAAAATATATTGGGAAAATTAACATTCATTTTCTTGCATCTTTTTTGTATTTGTGCAGCTTTTTGAACAAATCCATTAATGCAAATTTTATTAAAAGTATATAATTTATTTCTTATTAAGGTAAGAATATCACAACTTAAAGAATTTTATACAAATCCATTGACACGGTTGGCGAAAAAATAGTGCCTTCATTTTCCTCCTTTTAGCAAAAACCAATTTTTTGACATATTTTTAAAAAATATGTCAGGTTTCCTTACCTTAGGGTTTGAATGATTCATGTTTCATGATTTTTTTTCATTATGTTCTTTGTTTCTTTATTTTCGTTTTCTCGAACGCTCAGTAATGTCACTAACGGACACCTTCATTTCAACGGCTCAGAATTATTTGATGTAGGATAATATGTTCCTCTAACTGAATAGTAAATAGCGATATTAAAGCAAAATATTTCTCATACAGAAAGAACAATTGCATGTTCATTTCGTGGTCAGTAGCTAACTGACTGATTCTCTATACTATGAAGTTGTAAAAATGTTATATAATTGAACCGTTACCGCTTTAAATATTGCAAGTGAGGATTAGACAAAATACCTGGAAAAGCTGCTCATTGTTTCTCTCGAGCGGCCGGGGAAAATCCGCTGGCCCAAGGAACCCATCGGAACTCAAAATAGGAAGTCAGAGCCCATTCTTTCTAAAGCCTAAGGTTTGGAAATGCCTTCCTTTTTATACAACTTTTTTAATAATAAAAATCAAGTGTATGTACTTTTCCCTCTAAATAAACGGTAAATGACTCATTTGCTTCAAACATGGTAAATCTATATAATTAATACAGTAAAATGGTGATCTGAGATCTAGATAACTACTGGATGGATTCGTATGATCAAGGTGTTTATCGGTGTAAACAAATTTGCTATTCCGCCATTGTAATCAGTTTTGCATTTTCGTAATTCTTAAAAAGTTATTTACAAACAAATAATTAAAACAATAACACAACGTCCTGCGCAACATATGAGTTGGGGAACCTGCGGCATATCTATATTATAACCCCATGTCTCCGAGCGCATGGCCAAATATAAACAAATTGAACAATGAAAGTTGTGAAAGTAAAAAAAGTTTATTGAGTTACAGACTAACAACAAAGTGTAATAAGGTATTCACAAACAAGATAACTGTGACAAGAACTTAACGTTCTTCGCAAAATTTGAGTTGGCGAACCTGTAACTGCTGAAAGCGAATTTTGAAACCACGTACATTTGGGTGCAGCGTGCGGTTCGGTGCGGTTCAACAGCCAATTTAGTTACAGAGAAGTGGCAGCGAATTTGGCTAACAGCGAAGGTTAGTATATTGTATCCGATTACATCGCACGCAGAGATACGTTCGGTGCAATTTTTATATTAGTGTCTTATATTTAATATTTTGAATTGATAGGTACTAGTATTTTTACGAGCACATGGCTTAATTCTGCATCCATCTTGGTGCAGCAGAATAGCATGGTGCAGTGCGGTTTACCAGTGGTTAAAGGTTAGTAATATCCAATTACATTGTAAGTCAATTGTATTCTACCAACATACTCCAATATGTGCAGTAGATTACATGGTTTGTATGGCTCACTTTTATCTTTTTTTACACTAAAGAGTGCCACAGTCGTTTGTATCTTGGCCCATAAGAATTTCGAAATTCCTGTTATTTGCAAGTATTAAGCTTTTAAGAATTAAATTTTAGTTCCAATAAGATTAAATCCTCAATGTTCATGAATGTCTTTTTATTTATTATTTAGGACAAAAAGTTCTTTTTTTAATGTTAAATAATCTCTTAAAATTTTTTTGTTAAGATTCTATTCCTTTTAAAAGTTTCTTTTTCTCTTAAAATTCTTTCTAATATATTTGTATTTGTTATTCTTCAGACCTAAATTAAACTGTTTTCACTCTATTTTGCGGTTATTTATAATATAAGCATGCATTTTTTCAACAATTTTATTTTCCATATTTTGTTTTGATAGGTTCAACCTTCATTCTGCCTACATCTTGGTGCTGCTAAATAGCGCAGAGGGACTTGAAATAAAGGTTAGTTAAGTGATATATGTTCTGATTATTAAATATATTCAAGAAAAAATTCTGCAAATTAAATAGCACTATGTATTATGATTTTAAGAACTACATTTTAGTTCAATTAACATTAAATCCTCAATGTTCATAGATGTTTTTTTTTATTTAGGACAAATATGCCACGTAAAAGACCTCTTACACGGGAAAGAGAAGACAGAAGAAAACGGGAAAGGCGGGCTCTGTCAAATGAACGTGCAAGTTCAAGCAGACAAGCTGATGAAACGCATGGCATCCGTCGAAACATAAGTGCAAGCAGAGACCTTCCACTTAGTTATGATGCTGCCAGAATATATAAATGTGACAGTGAAGTTCCATTGTTCAGTGTTGGTGGAATGCACTGTAGATGTAGTCATTGTTCGGCAAAACTTTTCCGAGGTGAGCAGAACACTTCTATATGTTGCCATAAGGGGAAATAAAATTTCTTAGAGAGCTAATCGAAGCAAATGATTCGACAACAAGAAATTATCTTGAAAACATACGGCAGTATAATAATGCTCTGGCTTTCTGTGGCATCTGTTCAGTTAAATGCTGTTCATTTACGAGGGTCAGGGCCTTACTGTCTAAAAATTCATGGACAGATATATCATGCTGTTGGGCCTTTGATTCCAGAAAATAACATTCAGCCATCATATGCAGGTTTATTAATTTTAGATGCAAGTGAAGCTCTAAATAAACGTATAGATAGGCATGAAAATCGTTTTTGTGATAGATATATTATGCAGAATTTACAGGAAATTATTCTTCATATAAATCCTTATGCTCAGCTTTTTCAACAAGGAAACACATTACGGGTCATGTTCAAAATATGGAGCTAAAATTTTCCTTGGAAAATTCATTTGACAAGCGTCGGTACAATATTCCAGTATCGGAGGAAATAGCTGCAGCCTTTATGTTTGATGAGGGGGAGGAACCAGGAAAATTTGACTTCATAGTAAGATCAAAAAGCTCAGAGAGAATTTCCATTATATCGAACATGAATCCTCATGTTGACCCTATGAGCTATTGTAACGTATTGTAGGGGTACAGCGAGTGACGGCGGGGCGCCACAAGGTCCCTGCGTCAAGGGATTAGACGCCAGGGGCCAGGCAGGATGTGAGAACTATTGGCAGAAGCTCGCCGAGGTATTTTGAGAATTCTAAGAGCTAGGGAAAGGGATGCCCAAAATGCGGGACAGCGCATTTTTGCCGCGTTCCGCGTGACAAATTCTCAGAATCCATGGAAATGGATGTCCAAAATGCCTGGCAACGCGACTAGCGCGGGCCGTGTAAAAAAACCAGTGATGTTTCAGGTCACGTGGGTGGGAGCTATATAAGAGCGAACGCAGAGCGCGGGGGCGGGGTTTGTCGAGCTGAGTGGAACCCTCGTGCGAACGCACAAAACTTGCGCCCAGGGCGGTGCGGAGCCGAGCTAGGCTCGTACGGCAACCCATGTGTTGGGACGCCGTTGTGGACACTATTTCCACGGGTGACCGGGGTCGCCTGAGCTGTATGCTGTGGGCATAAGGCTCGCTGAGGAGTGGCGCGGGCCACGAATCAGATTGCATTTTAAGGATCGCTCTTGCGATCAAGGGAGTAAACGTCTACCAGAGCTAAGAGTAACTTAAATTATTTACTGTACATATTGTGAATAAACCTGTACATTTTTATCATTGAAGCTCGTGTCTGTGATTACTGTGTATTCCCACGACGTCACACTATCCACTCCTGTTTCCCTGTGGTGATTCAGGATGGCAGCCAGGCATGCAGCATGTTGATATATATAGAACTGCAGTTAGGAATTCTACAACACAACTGCAGTACTATTGCTATCGTTTGGCAGTTCGTGACAATTTCAGTTTACTACATTCCTGCGGTAAACTTTTTCAGCAGTATATTGTAGATGCTTATGTGAAAGTGGAAAGCTCAAGATTAGCTTATGTAAAAACACACCAACAAGAATTGAGAACAGAAAGATATAAAGGGTTGAGAGACTTTTTTAATAATGAAGAACGACCAAATAATATTAATGCTGGCCTACCAGTTATTTTGCCTTCAACATTTATTGGGAGTCCTCGCAATATGGTTCAAAATTATGCAGATGACCATAGTCGCAAGATACGGTAAGCCAGACTTATTTATTACCTTCACTGCTAACCCGAAGTGGAAAGAGATAATGTGCAATTTGCAACCATATGAAAAAGTTGAAAATCGTCCTGATTTGGTAACTAGAGTTTTTCATTTAAAATTGAGAGAACTCATAGAGGACCTATATAAGAAATTCATATTTGGTGTTGTGGTTGCTAATGTTCATGTAATTGAATTCCAGAAAAGAGGGCTACCTCATTGTCACATGTTGCTGATTTTATGTACGGAAGATAAGAGATGCGAGTGATGTACATGTATCATGTGCAGAAATACCAAACCAGTCAGAGAATCTCCGTTTATTTGATATCGTTCAACGCTGTATGATACATGGTCCATGTGGAACTTTAAATCCCATAGCACGTTGCATGGAAAATAGTATTTGCACAAAGGGTTTCCCTAAGGAGTTTACAGAACAGACTCAGTTAAATGCTAATGGTTACCCGATTTATCGCAGAAGAAATAATGGACAAAAGGTAAATAATGGACTGGACAACAGATGGGTCGTGCGATATAATCCTTACCTGTGTCTGAAATGTGAAGCACATATTAACGTAGAAGTATGTTTATCAATTAAATCTGTAAAGTATTTGTACAAGTATATTTACAAACGACATGATGCTGCTGCTTTAAACTTGAGTGAGGGAGAAAACGAAGCTAACTCTAACAATAAAGTTCCTACATACTTGAATGTGAGATATGTAAGTGCACCTGAAGCAATGTGGAGAATTCATGGAAGACCGCTACAAGACCGATCACACAAGATTGGGATATTACCTGTGCATCTACCAGAAGAGCAACAAGTGTATTTTCAACCTGGAGAGGAGGAAAGTGCTCAGCAGAGAGCAGCTACTACTGATACAAAATTAACAGGCTACTTCAAAATGTGTGCTTCTGATGAACAAGCTAAGGAGTTTCTTTATGTTCAAATACCTGAGCATTATTCTTGGAGTAAAAATGAATGGAAGAAGAGACAAAGATCATCAAAAACAATTAGACGAACGTATACAGTAAATCCAGCTGACCGAGAACTCTATTGTCTCAGAGTTCTATTGTTGCATGTAAAAGGATGCAGAAGTTATGAAGATTTACGAACTGTTAACAGTGTTCTCTTTCCATCATTTTCAGTAGCTGCTGAAAAACTGAACTTGATTGATACCAAGGAAGAATGGTCACGGTGTCTTGAAGAGGCATCATTATTTCAAATACCCGTACAACTGAGAGAAATGTTCGCATTCATTTGCATTTTTTGCCTTTCAAAAAATACGCAAGAGTTATGGCTATCCTAAAGAAACGTTTTAGGTGAAGATTTTCAAAGAAATAATGAGATGGATGCATCCTATGATTTAGCATTGCAAGAAATCAACAAAATTCTTAAGGCAAATGGAACAAATTGTGGCAAGGTTGGCTTGCCAATTCCACGAGATATTCCTGTAGATAAAATTACATTTGACCATCAACAATAGAAACAAAAAGGAATTTCTGCATGCTCTGTTGAAGAGTGAACAACGTACCATTGTAGATGAGGTTCTTTGTTCTGTAAGAAATGAAAGCTGCAATGTTTTTTTTATCGATGGACCAGGCGGTACAGGGAAATCTTTTCTTTATAAAACTTTATGCCATATTTTGAGAGGAGAAAACCGAACTGTACTTCCAGTTGCCTGGACAGGAATCGCTGCTCAGATCTTGGAGGGTGGTATGAGTGCGCATTCTCTTTTTAAATTACCAGTTCCTATTCATGAATCATCTGTGGCCAAAATCAGAGAAGATTCTGTGGAAGCAAAGGTTTTACAAAAAGCATTACTAATTATTTGGGATGAAATATCAATGGTTCCCAAAAATGCTCTAATTGTCTGTAATAAATTATTACAGAATATCATGAAAAATGATTCATTGTTTGGTGGGAAAGTTATTCTGTTTGGAGGAGATTTTAGACAGACCCTTCCAGTTATTAGACGTGGTACCCGTTTATCCATTGTTGAAAACTGTGTAAAAAATTGCTTATTTTGGAAGTTCATTAAAAAAGAAAACTTACAGAAAATATTAGAGCAGCTGCTGATCAATAATTTAGTGAGTGGTTATTAAAATTAGGAAATGGAACATTGTCATCTCACCACTTACAAGATGAATTGGTGGAAATCCCTTCACAGTATGTATGCAATTACGATGACTTAATAAGCAATGTATTTCTTACCCACAAAATTAATGAAACATATATTGACGCTCTAACAAATGTTGCAATACTGTGCACAAAAAATGACTATTGTTTAGAAATTAATAAAGACATTGTTGAAAATTTGGTGGAAGGTCCTTTTAAAACATATTATAGTATTGACTGTGTTGAAAGTGAAGATCACTCCTCTGCCCAGTTATATCCTCTAGAATTCTTGAATAGTTTAATTCCAGCAGGTCTCCCACCTCATATTCTTACACTGATAATTAACACAATTGTGATGTTAATAAGAAATTTAAATGTTAGAGAAGGTTAAATTGGTAAATGGTAAATGGAACGCGCTTGATTGTGAAGGCATTGCATGACCTCTGTATTTCTGCAGAACTTACTGATTCAGGGAAGACTGTTTTAATACCCAGAATTCAGTTATGTCCTTCTGATTTAAGCCTTCCATTTATGTTGTGCAGAAAACAATTCCCGCTAAGAATTGCCTTCGTTTTGACTATTAACAAGTCACAAGGACAGACACTTGAGTGAGTTGGTATTTATTTCCCTACGCCTGTTTTCTCACATGGCCAGCTATATGTAGCATTTTCACGAGAAGGGTCGTTTAGAAATGTGTTCATTTCTGTTCTTGAAGGACCAATTCAAAGAAAATGGCAAGTTATTCACTCAAAATATTATATTCAGGGACGTGACTTGAAATTTTATTTGTTTGTTAAATTTAATGTTGTTAATTTTATAGTGTGTACATTTTATAGTGTATATATTTTATTTTGATTTGTTTATTAAATTTTATTTATTTTCTTCTCAAATTAGTATTTATTTACCTACGCCTGTTCCACATTTATTTAGCATTTTCACAAGCAAGGTGTTGTGTAAATGTGGTAAAGGTGAGGTAAATGTGTTCATATCCATTCTTGAAGGGAAGGACCAATTCAATGAAAGTGGTAAGTTATATTCACTCGCGAGCAAGAAAGGCTTTATTTATTTATTGGGGCAATTTTTTTCTTTGTTGGTTTTTATAGTTTATTTTTAGTGATGGATTTTTGAACATGGATTGTAATTTTCAACAATAAATGTTATTGATATTTTGTCCTGTTATTGATCGTGTTGGTCAATATTATCATGAATGTTATTGATATTTTGAATTTATTTATTCTTACATTATTGTATTTGGGAAGAATTAATTATATCAAGCCCCATTATTCATACGTTTTGATTTGTCAGTGTCCTACAGAGAATGTGAGTGCAAGAAAATTGGAACATTCTGCTGTGATAAAACTCTTAAATTACAATGTTGAATTAGATGAGTGGCTAAAAATTTTATACATAAAAAAATAAACTCCCAGTATATATAAAAAAATTGTAATTAAGGGAATTTTAAAAATATTGAACTCCGTGCGAATTATTCGCACGGGCACTACTAGTAACAATAAAATCATAAAGAGAAGGATTGTTGAATGTCACGTGTATTTCATAAACATTTTTAAGTCAAAAGACGATTCTATAAGATAATTTCACTACAGTTATGGATGGAGTGGAGGGGTGTCAGATTAGAGAGTGCAAATGTTTGGCTGATCTCACACGGAATTTCACATGTACGCGTATATAAAAGAACAGTTTGTTCATACCTTCACAACATGAATACAATTGAGCAACAAGCACTGCGAGGTGTTCCTTGAAGGATCATGCTTAAAATATTTATAAACAATATTTGTAGTTTTTCTTCCCATATTTTCCTTGGAATACCACGTGAAAAAAAACACTAAACACACGACAAAGTACTGACCGTTCACAAGGAATAAGAATTAATTATTGGACCCTTACTTCTACCTGCGGGATGCCATCTGGACACGTCATGACGCACCTTTTCCGCGTGCGGGATGACATCCCGAGACGGCGCGGCGTAGCCCTTCCTCTCCTCGGCGCGGGGGCCGAGCAGATGCAACCGCATTCCTTAGGTATTTGGCGAAGGGAGTTTCGATTCATGTAGGTAGCCCACCAGGGCAGCTGTTCTAACGCTGCGGCGGGAGTGTTTTAGAGCGAAAGAGGAAAGTTTTCAAGTACTGGGCGCTTTGCATATGAGTGAGGAACCCAGTTACCAAAATCTACTCTCTACGTCAAGGTAATGATCGGAGAAACCATAGAAAACTACCGTTGAGGAAACCCGACCACTGGAATTCTTCCTCAGTCAACAGCGGAATTCGACCTAGCTAGAATATGCCTGATGTCGAAAATCCGCCACCCTGGGGACTCGAACTCTAGGACCTCTCAATCAGAAACTCTGCCGTGTCAATAGTTGTTCCTCTGAGCCATCTCAGTGAAAGAAAAACATTTTCTTGTGAAAATACCGGTATTTTGATGAGAGAATACAGATATAATACCTTTAAATAAAAGTATTTTACCGGTATAGACATCGGATGAAGGTAAAATACCTCTACAAATACCGGTATTTGACGTCTTACACCGGTATTTTCAAAGGTATTTTGAATAAAGGTATAATAGAGGTAAAGGTATTTTTATAGTGGTATAAATACCTTTACCGATATTATTTCGCTACTCGGTCCCTGGGAATAGGATGAGAACGGCAAAATAATTGCAAAAAAAGAAGATACATGAAAAGATGGGAAAAATACACGAAGTAGTTATATGAGAAGGATTTTCAAGTACAGGAGTGGATAAACATTGATGATTACAAAGATGAACCAGAGATTTTTGTAGAGAAAATGCATTGGGCGACAAAACAACTGAAAAATGGGACGTCTCCAGGTGTGAATAATACCCTAATCGAACTACTCAAAGACACAGGGGAAGAAATCATGGCGAAACTAATATAACTATGCAATTTGAGCTGGAAAAGAAAAGAGTGATCAACAGATTGGAAACGCACTATGTTTATTCCATTACCAAAGAAAGGCGACAGCCGTGATTATGCAAATAACAAAAGAATTGCATCCAGAGAAAGAAAGAAAATTACACAAATTCATAAAATATGCATGCATATCACGTAAGACCAGTGCTTGATTTGTAAAATTTTAGGTCCCGGAACGCGTTCTAAATTATGTATTAATAGAAATAGTTATATATTTATAATATAATTTAATAATAATTATAATACCGAGGTAAAGGAACGCCGCTCCCTCATGCTCCGTATGAAATCAAGCCCGTAAGACCAAAATCCAAATAATCGAGAAATTGGTATTTCTAATTCTGTTGTGTGGGTTTAAAAGCTGAACATTCATAAAGGTCGAAAAAAGGCAGATTCTTTTGAAGTATGGGCACGGAAGAAAATATTGAACGTACTGCGACCCACCCCTCCGCCGGCTAGCTCAGAATGGGTTTTCAAGGTGGGCGCAAAATAAAAAAATACAATTAGAATAGCGGGGATCAGGGTCATGTGGGCCGTTGTGGATTGAATGCACTTACACAGAAACTCAAGTCGAATCACTTTCCACTTACTTAAGTATATTCTAATTAAATTGCTGTTACAGTAAATGAACATAAAACACTTTACATATACAAGAATTTTGTCTTGCTGAAAAAAAAGAAAACAACTTACACTCTTAATAATTAACTACACTGTTTCCTTTCTCTCATTTAAATCAATTTCAAAGAATACTTAAAACTTTGCCTAATCATTCCAGTCGTAAATTTCCTAGTTGCAACTTTACAATTAGCTAAGTTTTTCTTGAAAGAAAAGATTGATTCTATTTTTCACAGAATATCGGTATAAAGAACCTGTACTAATACTTTCTTTCCGAAACAAATTATTCCTTCTAATATCTACAAATTGTTCAAGTTGGCACGACCTTACTGTGTCTTCTCACGGCGTAGAGAAATCTGCGGCGTCGACTCTTCCAATCGCTCGATGTCCTTGTCCTTGCAGCTCGGTCGGGAGCAAAGCCGCCCCTCTGCAGAACCGCACGGTCGCCCCTTTCCAGTACCGTTGTTCAACTCACGATGTGGCCTCCGTCTCGTTTTCCGTTGATACTCTTTTCGTATTCGTAGATGCAGTCCTGAAGTCCGTAGCAGTACGAGGTGCCGCCTTCTCGTGATCGGTAGGTCCTCACTCTCCAGCTGTTACTTCAGAAAAAAACTGCTTTCTTTCTCCCGACTACCGGTGTCGCATACTCTACCGAGACGCTCTCTTACGGATATAGTTCGTAGTTTCCATTTTCGGATTGTATTCATGCGCGTTGGCGCGCGTTCAAACAGCTTATCTTATTCTTGAATATTGATGTGCTCCGTTTTCCGAGACCTCGGCAAAACGGATGGTCACATAACCCCTTCTTTCGGAAAAAAAGATTTTGTGGGATTTGATTTCATATGCCGAAAAAATCTTTTAACCAAACTTGATGCTCTTCCTTTCTTCTGTCTTGATTCTGGAATGTCGAGCTATCTTGTTTCTTCCTTCTTCTTCTTCTTCTTTCTTCTTCTCCTTCTTCTTTCGTCTTTCTTCTTTTATTCTTTCTCTTGACATTTATTCTATTCTTTAAAAGGTCGTAAACTATGGAAATTATACTTTCCAATTGTATTCCCGCTTTCATCTATTAACACTGCTACATTGGGATTTTGTTTGTGAGCAATTGAGTACGGTCCCTCAAACAATCTAAAAAATTTATGATACTGCTTATGTATCAAATCAGAACTTTTCGGAACCCTTAATAATACCTTCTGCCCTTCTTGGAATTCGTAAGTTTTTCCGGTAGCTTGTGATTTTCTTTTATCTGCCGCTTTTCTTAGCTTTCTAAGTATTTCTTCATTGGCTAGATTTGGTTTCATAAGGGTTTGTAATGGATGGGTTTCATTGGCTATTTCTGGTTTCATAAGGGTTTGTAATGGATGCTCTGGTTTTCATTTGAAATGGGCCTCATATGGGGTCATTCCAATTGACTCATGGTGGATTTTGTTTAACCATTTATTTATATGTGGAATTAGTAGCGACCACTCGCTATGTTGCCTCGACACGTAGACTCGAAATAGCCTCGACAGTTCCTTCATTACTCTTTCTGAAGGGTTTGACTGTGGGTGTCTAATGCTGGAACATATATGTTTGACATTCATATGTTGCATGGCCTGTAACCAGGATTCACTAGTGAATTGGGCACCATGATCTGTCAGCACCTTGGCATATGGACCAGCAAATTGAAAAAACTTATTAAGTTGGTGCAGGCAATTTTTAGTGTTCGCTCTATTCACAGGGTATACTTGGGTCAACTTAGAAAACACATCGATGCATACAAAAATATGTTTATATCCATATTTGGCCTTCGATAAAGGACCATATAAGTCTATGGCAACTAGCTCATTTTCTTTTGAAGGTATTATAGCCTGCATTGCGCCCGAATAATGTCGATTCGGGTACTTGGTTTTCTGACACAGTACACATTTGGCAACCTCGTTATCCACTTGTTTTTTTCTCCCTTTCCAATGACAAACTTCCTTAATTGCTTGGTCTACTTTTTCGGCCCCAAAATGTGCTAAAGAGGTATGCACGAACCAGATGATCCCGGTTGTTAAGACTTGCGGTATCCAGATTCGATAAAGCGATGGCTGTTGTTGCACCCTTATGAGCAAAACTTGATCTACCAATTTCCATTTCAATGGGTCAGCCGTCCACCGTCGTACATCTGGATCCGTAGGTTCGAGTTCTCCTCTGCAAAATCTTTTCATCTTTTCCATTATGGCATCGGCATCTTGAAATCTTGCGATGTTTTCCCAAGTTAAACCTGGCATGCTCATTATATTTAACTGAATTGGAGAAGCCGGGAACAAAGTGTTAGGCATTGAATTGTGTTCGGCATTGACATTCCTACTAAGCAAATCGGGCAACAAGTTACATCTGCCTGGGCAGTATTCTACCTTGACAGAAAATTGTTGTAACCATATTATCCACCTCAGTAGTCGATCGTTATTTGGATGACATCTTTTTAGAAAAACTAAGGCTTTATGATCCGTTCTAATAATGAATGATCTTCCTACAAGATACTCTCTCAATCGGTGTATTGACCATACAATAGCATTCGCTTCCTTCTCTGTGGCCGTGTAACGAGTCTCACATTCTTTCAAAACACGACTCACTATTGCTATTATCTTCTCTTGGTTATTAATTTCTTGGAATAGTATGGCACCCATTCCAAGATTGCTACTGTCGGTCTGCGATATGAATGGCTTAGTGAAATCGGGATATGCTATCATACATGATTCATGAAACATTGCTTTTAAATTGTTGAAAGCTCTTTCATGATGCTCAGTCCACTTCCATCTAGTGTGCTTTCGCAACAACTGAAGAAATATTGCAGTGTGCATGGCGAAATTCGGAATAAACCTTGAGTAATAGTTCACGCAACCTAATAAACTTTTGAGTTGTTTCGTGTTTTTAGGCGGTGCAATCTTATCTATTTCTTGCATTTTCTCCAAGTTCATCTTGACTCCGTTGACTGTCAAATCATACCCCAGGAATTTAACTTGTTTATTGCAAAAATTACTTTTTTCCAAATTCAACTGTAAATTATTTTCAATGAGACGTTTCAGCAAAATATCTAGCTTGTTCATGTGTTCTTCAAATGTCTTCGAATACACGAGCACGTCATCAATATAGATAAAAGCATCGCTAGACATCTCTCTGTCAATGATATTGTCTAAACATTGCACAAGAGCAGATGCACTGTTCTTGAGTCCAAATGGCATTCTTTTGAAAACATACGAAATTCCCCGGTGAATAAATCCTGTATATTGTCTACATTCAGGTGCTATCGCTATTTGCCAGTAAGATGCAGTGAAGTCGGTTGAACTCAACCACTTCTTGCCGGATAATTGATTAGTTAAATCCTCTACACGCAACGGTCTGTCTCTGTACGGTAGGGTAACTTGATTCAATCGTCTTGCATCTAAACACAACCTTATCTTCCCATTACTCTTTTCTACGAGCACTATCGGACTTAGATAAGAGGTTTTGGACTTCATGATAATATCATCTTTAACCATTGTAGCAATGAGCTTATCCACCTCCTCCTTATGTTTTTCTGGAATGACATATTGGTAACCCGTGAATGGCGTTTTATCTGTTAGTTCTATTTCGAATTGAAAATCTTTTACTGGATTCTTGTTTTTGCAAAACACCTTCTGATTCCTAAGTAATACTTCAATTAATTGTTTCTTCTGATTTTCATTAAGATTAGAATTTCCTTGCACATGCGAACGAATTTTCAGCTTCACATCTTCTTCCTCCAAACAATTCGCCTCCCAATAATTCCATGTGAACGAATCAAATTCGAGATCCTGTTGATTATTCGGTTTTAACGTCATGGTATTTTTTTCTAAGTTGATAACAACCCCGTATTGTTTCATGAAATCGATTCCCAGTATGAGCGGATATAAAAGTTCCGGCGCTACTAGGCACACAACTTGATACTTATTCTTGCCTATCTCTATATCCAAATAAACTTGTCTTGTTATTGGCTTTGATTTTTTCCGATTCGCACCTATCAGAAAAGACTTTACGAGCGGCAATGTAGGTACCTCCACTCCCTGGTTTTTCAATTCATTCAACAAACTTTCCGCTATGACGGAGGTCGCACAACCTGTATCCACTAGTACTGACGTATCAACACCCTCACATTTAACCTTAAGCTTCGGACACTGTCGCCTGGATCCGATCTGCTTTTGTTCTTCTTCGTTCCACGGTTCGTCATCAAATGAGATTAATTCGATCGATAATATCGCCACCTCTTCTTCCCTAGATTCTTCTATTAGGTTTGCGGCGGGATGGCGTGTCGAAACAAACCTTTCTAATTTTCCGACTCATGTCCGCGAGATGTACTGGGTTCAGTATTTCTGTTTTGGAAAACTCCTCTATCAATAGAATTTTTTCTATTCCTATCTTTAGACGGCGTCCTATCTTGTCTAGCATAGGTCTGTTCTTCTACGTGCTGTTTCGATTTGTAAGTTCCTCTTTTCTCTGATTTGCTTACATAATGTTGCTGCTGCCTGCTGTCTTGGCTTTCTACCGGCCCACTAACATTTGCCCTTGCTCTCTGTAACCTCTCATTGTACACGAAAGTCGCATCATACAATCCCAGCTGCGTTATTAACTTTTCCGTGGACATTGGCAAGAGATTCTTAAGCAAATTTTGTGTAGCTGGCGGAAAATGACGTGTTAACAAACAGACAATTTCGTCATCTGGGATCGTCGGAGTACATAATTTGAAACAAGCTAACTTCTCCTCTGCATATTCTTGCATGGACATCGTACCTTTCTTCCACGTACCATACATTACATTAACTTTGAAATTAATTTGAGTTTCATTGTTCCAGTATCTTGAGTAAAATTTTTCTTTAAATTCTGTCATAGTTTTTGGTAATTCTCCTAAACTATCTGCCCATATTCGTGCATTACCCTGCATCATCTGATAGACTATGTGAGTTTTCTTATTGTCCGGAACATAATTTAAAGAAAAGAAATTATCCACCTGCCTCATAAATACGCATGGATTTTCATCTCCCGCTGCACTAAATTTAGGGGTACACGGTAATGAAAAATACGTGTGCGGAACGCTTCCTCCACTCGATGGTAAATTTTCAATTTGATTTTTCAATTCTACAACGTCATTCGTACATGCTGTAATTTGGTGTTGTAGAACCACATCTTGTTCCGAAAGAGCTTTTATTCCACTATCTAATTTACTAGCTTGAACCTTAACTTGTTCAGTAACTAATTTTTGAAACTTCTCTACACCTTGTTCTATCTCAGTCTGCCTGTCGGACACGGTGGTTATAAGATCTGATTGCATTTCGATCCTATTTTCAAATCCTTTCGTAACTTGATCAATCTTCTCTTCTAATTCATGACCCAGTTCCGTGAATTTTTCTTCTAACTTCTCGTGTTCCTGCCCTAATTCTTGTTGAATCTCATTCTTAAATTCGACCTTCCACTGTTCTGCTAATTCAGTGAATTGTATTTTTAAATTCTCTTCTAACTTCCTATTATTTTCTTCTAATTTTGTTTCTAAGGCATTCTTGTTCTCCTCTAATTTAGTTTCTAAAGCATTTATTGCCGAGTTATTCTCCTCTAATTTAGTTTCTAATGCATTCTTGTTCTCCTCTAATTTAGTTTCTAATGCATTTATTGCCAAGTTATTTTCTTCTAATTTTGTTTCTAAGTTAGTCCCTAATTTCTTTATATTTTCCTCTGTCTTTTCATTCTGCATTCCTAACCTCGTATCTAATTGCTGCATGAATTGTCCTATTAATCGTTGCATCATTAAATTTGCCCTGTCGAGGTTTCGTTGTTCCTCATCCGGATCTCGTGTTGGCGTTTGCTGTGATTCCGTCGGCGAGGTCATGCTAGTTTCTCCTGACGTTCCTTGTTCTACTTCTACCGTTTCTTTCGCGATCATGGTACTTGGAGCTTGTCCTCCCACTTCCCTATCGCTATCTGAATCCCCAGACGATCCTTCAACGGTAGTTAAATTCCTAGCCGCGTTATATTTATCTGCCATTTTGACTGTATTAACTGCCTAGAATCAATCAATCCTCTTTCCCAGACACAATACACTTTTTACAAATTATTACACACATAAATACCAAACACTATCTCGAACAGATAACACTTTCATATAATACCCTTTTTGAAAAACACTCCAGAAAAAACACACTTTTACACAACACCTTTTTTGTTCTCTGTAACCTGTTCAGCAATCTTAGTGAATTGTGATTCAATTGTACTAGAAATTTTGGTTCCACCAAATTTTGGTCTCAGTTTTTCTCAAATCGAGTTTTGGTAAATGCATCCAATAATCGAGCCCCGCTTATGGGCGCCAGTTGCGACCCACCCCTCCGCCGGCTAGCTCAGAATGGGTTTTCAAGGTGGGCGCAAAATAAAAAAATACAATTAGAATAGCGGGGATCAGGGTCATGTGGGCCGTTGTGGATTGAATGCACTTACACAGAAACTCAAGTCGAATCACTTTCCACTTACTTAAGTATATTCTAATTAAATTGCTGTTACAGTAAATGAACATAAAACACTTTACATATACAAGAATTTTGTCTTGCTGAAAAAAAGAAAACAACTTACACTCTTAATAATTAACTACACTGTTTCCTTTCTCTCATTTAAATCAATTTCAAAGAATACTTAAAACTTTGCCTAATCATTCCAGTCGTAAATTTCCTAGTTGCAACTTTACAATTAGCTAAGTTTTTCTTGAAAGAAAAGATTGATTCTATTTTTCACAGAATATCGGTATAAAGAACCTGTACTAATACTTTCTTTCCGAAACAAATTATTCCTTCTAATATCTACAAATTGTTCAAGTTGGCACGACCTTACTGTGTCTTCTCACGGCGTAGAGAAATCTGCGGCGTCGACTCTTCCAATCGCTCGATGTCCTTGTCCTTGCAGCTCGGTCGGGAGCAAAGCCGCCCCTCTGCAGAACCGCACGGTCGCCCCTTTCCAGTACCGTTGTTCAACTCACGATGTGGCCTCCGTCTCGTTTTCCGTTGATACTCTTTTCGTATTCGTAGATGCAGTCCTGAAGTCCGTAGCAGTACGAGGTGCCGCCTTCTCGTGATCGGTAGGTCCTCACTCTCCAGCTGTTACTTCAGAAAAAAACTGCTTTCTTTCTCCCGACTACCGGTGTCGCATACTCTACCGAGACGCTCTCTTACGGATATAGTTCGTAGTTTCCATTTTCGGATTGTATTCATGCGCGTTGGCGCGCGTTCAAACAGCTTATCTTATTCTTGAATATTGATGTGCTCCGTTTTCCGAGACCTCGGCAAAACGGATGGTCACAGTACAATGGCAGGAAAAAAAGACAAACGCCCAAATTTTGAAAAGAAAACAACTTTCTCTAAAAGCCAAAGCCAAAATATTGAAAATAAAATATTTTGGACATACTATGTGTCGAACAAACTCTCTAGAAAAGGATATTATGCTTGGAATGGTAGAATAAAGTGGAAAGAGCGGAAGAAAAAGATGTAGGTGACACAATGAAATAATTAAGGCAACCAACCACACATGACCAGACATAAGTGTGTTGAAGACAGAAACAAGTCGAGAAAACTAATACACAATATCACAAACAAAAGGAAAAGGCAGTTTGAGTCCGAGTGAGCAATGAACAAATATGCTGGAATCCTATTGCTGTGTATATCTAGATAGGCTAATGTAATGGTTGCTATCTCCTTTCTCCCCCTCGGCTATCCTTGCCCGTTGGGCAGCCAAAAATGTAATGGTTCCTTCCTTCCTTCCTCGTTCCCTCGTCTATCCTTGCCCCGCGTTGGGCAGCCATAATGTAATGGTTCTTTCCTACTTCCTTCCTCCCTCGGCTGTCCTGCCTATCCTTACAATATTTCGTGCTCGTACTTGATCGTTTGCCCCTTTTTGCTAGCTAGTTTTTACGAAATTTCTTAGAACCTGCGGCCGTGGATAAGGTGGTGGTCCTATACAGGAATCCAAGCGAGGTGACTGGATTGTGCGTGCTAGGGCATTACAGTAAATTACGACGCATGCTATCGATTGATAAAAACGAACAATATTTTGTACGTTCGTTTATTACTGCTCACAACTCACCGTCCTTGCCTCCACATTGATACACAGTAATCCTATGGCATAGACATATGAAAAAAACACAACAAAGAAACTCATTCACACATAGTAATAACAAAATAACATGAGATCTCATTCACACATCGAATGCGCATTCCCTGATTTCCCTTTGACCATTTCCTAATTTAATCTAATTGAACAAAACTTGGTCTTCAACAATTGCTTTCAGCGACGGAATGCGTCTTCATATGAAGTGTCTGCAAAGTAAGTCATGGAACGTCCTTCAATATCCGTACGACAGTGACCATTATCCAATCATTATTGATATTGACTTACCCGGCTCTGGTGGCACACCTTTCCCTCCTACCAGCAAGCTGAACTATAACAAAGCTGACTGGACCATGTATCAAGAAATCGTTAGCTCTGCCTCTAGTTTTCATCTGGACGAGGATGAATCTGACATCAATTACATACTCCAAGATTTTACCATCATTATCATAGGAGCTGCATACCAAGCTATTGATTCTTATCAGATTAAATCTAATAAGAAGAGAGTCCCCTGGTGGAACAATGAATGCAGGGAAGCTATCAAAGCAGCTAAACGTGCCTTCAATAAATTCAAAAGAAGAAGAACTTTAGAGAACAAGACTGTTTACAAGAAAACTAGGTCCCACGCCAGAAGCATTATCAAAGAGTCGAAAAAGAAATCATGGACTAATTATGTATCATCAATCAATATAAACAACAACATGTCTGAATCATGGAAGTAAATAAAGTCCATTCATGGCAATAAAGTAACTAACAACATCCCTTTTTTACAATCTCAGAACAAGATTATAAATGATTCTGCGATAATTGCCAACATGCTCGCTAAAACTTTCCAATCCAATTCTAGTTCAGCGAATTATGATAAAGAATTCTTGAAGGTTAAAAATGTAATTGAAGACTCCTATAACAACTACTTCCAAAACCCATCGGCACGTTCTGACCTACTTAATGTTCCAATAACAATGCAGGAAGTAAACGAAGTTATTAATGTGACATATAACTCGACACCTGGGCCGGATGGTATCTCCAACATTCTCATACGGAATCTTCCTGTAGAAGGCAAGGAAATCCTCCTAAATATTTTTAATTATATGTTTAAAAATAAAACCTTTCCCAATAAATGGAAAACAGCAACTGTTGTCCCCATTCCTAAACCAGGCAAAGCAAGATCCAACCCGATTAACTATCGCTCGATTTCCCTAATTTGTAACCTGTGTAAGGTAATTGAAAAGATTATTGACAGACGTTTAAGATGGTTTTTAAACCACTATAACATCATTGAAGATAATCAATTTGGCTTTAGACCTGGGCATTCTACTTACATCTTATTAGCGTGGACACTTACATCACTGAAGCCATCCACAACAAACAACATGTCATTGCCGTCAACCTAGATGACCAAAAGGCGTATGATATGGTCTGGATACCTCGAGTTATATGGATACTTAAAGATATCGGCATTAATGGTAACATTCTTAGTTTTATCATGAATCTTACTAGTGATCGATGTATTCAAGTGCGTGCTAACAACCAGTTATCCTAAATAATCAAGCTGGAGAATGGACTTCCACAAGGATCCACCCTAAGCGTAACTTTATTTTTGATCGCAATTGAGGATGCTGATCAGTATATCATATCACCTACGATCATTCGCAAGTATGCGGATGATATGATAATCCTCAGTAAAGGAAAGAACCTCGCATCTACGCAGAGAATTACACAAGATGCATTGAACTCAATACATAAATGGTCGCTAAGCTCAGGATTCATAATATCTCCAACCAAGTCCGAATGCATCTTGATATCTAGGCAAAATATAGCTGGAGATCTTCATTTAAAAATGGGAGAGGTAGCAATAAGAAGAGTCTTTTCGACTAGAATCCTTGGTCTTATATTTGACTGTAAGCATACTTGGAAAGAGCACATTAAAGATCTCATCACTGATGTCAAAAGAAGAATAAATCTACTAAAATGCATGAACTATAACAACTGGGGCGCAGACAAACATACCTTGCTCCTCACTTACAAAGCTATTGTTCGTAGTAAAATCGAAATGGACATAATATATAACAAAGCCAAAAAGAACCTACTCAAAAAATTGGATCATGTACATAATAGAGCGCTTAGGATATGTACTGGATGTTTTCAGACAACGCCAACAGGTAGCATCCTTATCGAAGCCTCGGAACCAACCCTACAATTTCGACGGGATTATCTGACTATCAAATATATAAGCAAAGCCTCCTCATCCAATAATAATATTATACTTAATGACATTAACCCACCAATCAGATCTGCTCCCATCCACCTACAATCATACCCAAAAACCTTTTACGAAAGCACCAAAGATATAATCAGGGCCTACAACCTCCCAAACATATCAGTAGGAAGGTGTAGAACACCTAAATATCCTCCCTGGGTCACACCAAAATTTACTGTCGATTCCTTTCCCAAGAATCTCTCCAACTCTAACTTGAACGACTCCGTCGCTGATCTTATCCTCAACGAGATTCTCAATAAATATCAAGATCATGATGTCATCCACATCCAAGACACGTTGGAAACAGACAGAATGGGCTTATACATCCAATCTCCATGGAAGACCTTTCATATCAAGTTTAGGAACTTTACAAGTAAAAATAGCGCTTACAATTATGCTTTCCTAATGTCAATGAACCTTGTCAAATCCAACCCAACTAAAAAATGTATCATTTTATCAACATATATACCGAATGGCATTAAAGTTTCACCCAGTAATTACCTACAATTAATCTTCACCAACCTGCTTGAAATCTGCAAAGAGACAGCTGACATGTGTATTCAACCTGTGGTGATCCACATTACAAAGAATGTAGAAGCAAGAACTCCGATTAGCAGATCACCCACACCTATGTTGCTTATTGACTTTGAAGAGAAAGTAAACAACAAAATGTCTTACACAATTGAGGATTACGTGAAGTTTACTGGCAAAGTCATGAAAAAGATGTGGTCAAACCAATGGAACAACCTCAAAGCAAGCACAACGCATACGAAAATTGGTGAATTTTTGCCCTCAAAACTAATAAAAATCTATCACGTCGTGGACAAATAACTCTTTCACGCATCAGATCAGGCCATACCAAATTTTCCTATAGACATATACTAGAGAAAAATCCCATCCCAGTATGTACCTCTTGCAATTGCCCGCTAAACATTAAACACATCCTCCAGGAATGTCCCCAGTACAATTCTGTGAGACCTCAATTCTTTGATAAGGAAAGATTTAGTACCATTCTAAGGGATAATACTTACCAAAGTAATGTTTTAAAATTTTGTAATGAAATAGGTATTTCAGGAAATATTTAACTGCTTTACAATAATGTAATTTTATTCCTGTTTGTAGTAATTAACAGTTATGTAATTTTCACGTTTAAGTTTTATGTTTTTATATCCATATCATTTTTGTACTGTAACCTCAATTGTAACCTCAATATTGTAAAAACTAAAAATTGACAATGTAAAATATAATATATTGTATTTATTTAGTCGCTAATGACCAAGCCGTTGATGCGACTTAAAATAAATTAAAAAAAAAAAGAATTGCTCTTTACACCTTTCACTACCATACACTTATTGTTACTATATTTACCGCCTCTAATAAATTGAAAATTCTTTCGTAAAAAGTTTTGGAGATAATGTGGCAAATGTATTTTCTGATGTTTTTCAGCAATTGACGGTAGAGTTAAAAATACTAAGAAACCAGTGAAGTCGTCACGTAAGGAGGAAATAAAATATGTTTGCCAAGTAAATGTCAGAAGTGACGATCCATACAGATTCGACAAAACCATTAATTTGAATTTGTAAATAATAATACCAAAATCTACATTGCAGTAATAAACAAGTGAAGAAACACGACGTTTATTTAACTAGAGCCGAATCTGAGTAAATACGTTAAATAACAAACAGACCAAACTAAAGAGGAGCGTTTAAAGTATATAAACATTGGCATAGATATTAAGTTTTGACAATGAAATCGAAGAGAACAATATTTTAGGAGACACAATTGAAGGCAGTAAGTCGAAAGGTTTATAATGTAAAATATTTTAAATTAATTAAAGGGAATAAAAACTGACAATGCAGATAAAACATCAAAATATTTTATTTAATTATGGAGACAAGTGATATGACTTTAACTATTAAAATGAACGATAAAATGAGAAATATTCTATAGTAGTTGACAGGCGAGGGCGTCGGCAAATGTTTAATTTTTTTGTTGACGGAGAGTGAGAACAAGAATAATTGTAGACGTAATGGGCGATCTTTTTATCGTCGGTTCCGATTATGTTCAAAAATACAATGTCGAACCGTACAAAAGTATAGAGATATAATATGTGCATATTGGAAAGTGAATATAGATATGGAATTTCAATTAGGAGAAATAGTATTTTTCTGGAAGTCAACGGACCGAAGGCTGCCGATAGAGCTGACATCGGTGCATATAGGGAATTGCAAAACCTTTTGAACTATTTTGACGCAAACAAATGTGAATGCGATTTAGGAAGAGTGGCTGAATTAAGCTGTAAAGTTTATCTATGACATTATCAATTATCTATGACAAAAATTAGTAGAATTACGCCGGTCATTGCGGTTGCAATATTAAAATTTAATTTTTTTTTTTCGTTTTGGTGCTAAGTAAGAAAAATAATTGCCATTAGCAATAAGCATCCTTTGCATAGAATATAGATGAAACATCCCGATTCCCGTATGGGACGGCTTCGTCTTTCCATTTCTGGGTGAGTACCCAGAAATATAAATTTCTGTCGATTAGTGTAAGGTGGAAAGAAATATAAACAATATTGTTATTATGGTTTATTCAAATTTATGGGATCCGTCTCAGTGATGTCCCAGTTCTCAATGCGGGGTTTAATCGGTATTATTATTATTATTATTATTATTATTATTATTATTATTATTATTATTATTATTAACGTAATCCATCGAACATTTTCACAAACGAAGTAAAGCTTTCCAACATTAAAGAAGGATCATGTACTATTTTGTCAAACCCCTTCTTTTTTAGATGAGATCATTCAAAAGATTTAACATGATATATCAGGTTAAAATGGTCAGGAATGCGTAACAAAATAATTGCTACTTTGACATACGAAGATAAGGGGCAATATGAAGAAAAATACGTTTTTCAATTACATTACAATACAAGAATACATTTTACAATGACACATGTAATGACACATTTTGTCCCGAGTAGTATAAATATTTAAATGTACCTTGCGGTGGCGCTGCTCCATGGCCCAGACGGAGATAATGAGGCGGCCGCCGATGCGCAGCACGCGCGCCAGCTCGCGCAGCGCCCCGACGCGGCGCTCGGTGGTGGCGAAGTGGTGCACCACGGCCACCGACAGCACGGCGTCGAAGCTCTCGTCGCGGAACGGCAGCGACAGGTTGTCGCACAGCAGCACCTGCGACACCCACAGCATCGCTCAACAACAACAAGGAGTAAAGGGGATGGGAGAGGTAGCACCTTTTTTCGGGGTCGACTCAACACTGGTCCTCACCATCCCTAGGGAGAAGCGGGGAAAGGTCCGCAAGATTTTTCCCTGCGTGCGAGGTGACCCTGTTTAAGCCCTACACGAGGTGACCCTGCTTACGCAGAACATGGCGGATCTAAAAGAGTAAACCTCGAAAAAATCTCCAGTCCGAAGGTGGAACACCCACTCCAAGCGGATGAATGGCGGAGGGTGAAAAGTCTCAAATGGTGAACTCTGGAACATGGCACATTTTGGTTTCAATACACCGCCTTTCCTTGGCAAGCGGGGTTCTGTTTAGGATGACCAGTAATTTCCCTAGCTACTCATGGGACTATCCATGGTAACTAGAAACTAGAGGTACAACAGAATGGCACAGACTTTCTCGTACTAAAGTTTTCTAATTTCCTTGGTGTGGACTGGTACTGTACAGTCTTGACCCTTCTTCTTGCCTGCTTCCATCTATTGCGGCCCAATTTTTTTTTAATTTTCGTAACTTTTCGATTTCCAAATAGGAAAACCTAAAATATATTTTAAGAATATTAAAGAAATCTATAACGTCGCCCTAAATGGCAATTTTCGAGGGGGTCGAGGGCATATCATTTACGTAAAGTAGGAACCGAATAGGGCCTAAAATCGATCCTTGAGGATCTCCACGTGCAATGGGAAAAGAGTCGGAAAGGTGCGTACGTAATGTTCCATTCCAGTAAGGTATTTCTACTCTCTGAGATCGTTGTTTAAGGTACGAACATAATCAATCTAGAGCAATACCACGGATTCCATATGAAGGTGATTTTGAAAGTAAAATGTCATGATCAATGACGTCAAAAGCTTTTGAGAGATCTAAAAATAATCCAATAGGTACCTCGTTTTGACCCAATGATGAGGCGACATCTTTAAGAAAAGAAAATATGGCTGTTTACTGAGATAAGTTTCGTAAAAAAGTCTACTCACAGAAGTGAAATTGGCCGAGAATTTTGAATTTCATTTTTGTTGCCTTTTTTGAAAAGCGATTTAATTTTAGCTGTTTTGAAAATATTTGGAAACGTTCCGGTGAATAAGGATGCATTAAATATGTGAGTTAACGGGTGTATAATGGCAAACGAACAGGTCTGAATCCGGGAATTCATCTAAACCGGATGAATATTTATTTACCAATTATTTTGAGAATTTCATAGGAAGAAGTTTCGGAACCGAACATCGTGCCTAAAATCTTGGGGGAAATGTCTGGAATTGAATTTTGTGTCTGAAGACTTTTAGTGAGATCGGCAGCAATACTTGAAAAGTATTGGTTAAAAACACTAGCCACTGTTGCCGGATCGTTCACATTTATATCGTTATATTTTAAAACAACATTCTCTACAAGGTTTCTAGTTGATTTGGTCGTGTTAATTTGACTTACAATTTGGCCTAGTTGATTTGACTTACTCTTTCAACTATTCATTAAACCTATTCCAACATTCCGAATATGATTTCCTTGCATATCAGTTGTTTAGTCAGTTAATACCCAGACGGGACCATCGCCAATTTCCCATAAATGGAATCCATTGTTCCCAAACAATGAATGGAATTCAATAATATAAAAAAATCCCAAACAATGAATGGATTACAATAAACAGTGTTTCTTATTGTAAATCTGTGTGGAATTGTTTCATGTGGATATTTTTACAGAAATTCACGTAGCATTGAATTGCTTAATTTCCATATGGGATTGTCGACACAAACCATAACACAACACAAATGAATTCAAAAGTTAGATTTCTGACGCTCAGTACTTTGGTGATCACGCGAATCAATCAATAAGAACTTTTTATGGGTTTGGATATGTATCTTTGAAATTCGTGTTTGATGATGACGTGAATGTATGTTGAAAAATTTGAAATCAATGAGCACATGCCACATTTGTTTTACGTAACTGGCAAAGAAGTGTTTTCCTTGTGTATAAAAGTGCTCAAATTCTTCTGTGAAGTGTTTCAGTCATGTACTCATGTCAGAGAGATTTTGTCCTTCGCCATTCTTAAGTAAAATGTAGATTAAGTTGTACTGATAACATATCTGAATCCACAACGTCGCTGTTCAATATTATTCAGGAATTAGGGAATAAAAACAATGCTGATTCAAATTTAACCAGTTGACTCTTAGATCGTTTAAATTACACAAAATGTTTTTACGGTAGCGATATTGCTAGACTGCTCTGAAAACTCGTACTTGCCAGTGCAAAATTCTCACTCACCGTTACCACTGCCCCAAAAATTTTAATCCAAAAGCTTCAGTGTCGCGTCGTGATTTTACTTCAGATTTTGGCCCCGAAGAGATAATTTACAAAAATGGCGGAGGCTCGCGTGTGACAATCGGGGAAAGAAAAATGTCAACGGCGTCTCCTGTGCAGGTGCATGTAGTTTCTGGTGAAGGGTATCAAGGTCTCGGGAGACCCCACAAAGATGCTTAGTGGGTGCGCGACATCGCGTGCTAAACGTATAATTTTCACAAACCAAACTTGCGTTCTGTTCTCTGCGATACTCGTACTGAAAACTAAGGCACTATAAGCTATGGATTGCGTCGTCGCCTTGCCCTTTTATATGCAATACCGTCAATATAATGAAAATACTCATTTCAACGCGATGCAATAGCGGCTTTTTAAAGAGGAGGCTAAAAGAAATGTTTTGAATGAAAAATTGTTTATCTGGGAGATTTTTTAACAAGAACATACAAAAAAATAAAAGAATTATATTTAAAAAACTGCGAGAGGGGGACACCGAACGGAGGGCCGCAGTGCTGGAGGCCTCGGCCACTCTGAGCTTAGATTCGTAATCGTCGAGACTGGAAGAAGACTATGGTGAACATGCTTTGTGTTAGGATCGTGATTATTGGAATTTGGACTGTACCACATTTTACAACGACCCGGCTAGTGGACATTTTTCCTGTTGTCAAGACTCTGGCATACGTGTATTTGGGTAATTCTTAGAAGATTGTGGAATAAAATAAATTGTTGTGTTACAGATTGTCTTTGCTTTTGATTTGGTATACAACATGGAGAGACAGAATACGCTCTGGGCGGTACCTAAAAAGAATAGACGAGGTGCAAATCAATAATGATCAATCATTTATGAGGCGCGAAACGGTAAGAATTTTGGGACGTCTAACCGGTTCGTAAACTCAAAAGAATTGTAGAAATTCGCTCTTAAAACAATATACACTTTATACTCGGTGGCTGAATGGTTACACACGTAGGCCGGTAGGTCTAAATTGGCCCCTACGGGAGCTGCTGGAGCTGATGCCGTTTCCAAAATGTTTTAAATAAGCCAGGGGGTTGCAATGAATGCCAGTAACTTTGATGCAATAATTGCGATAGCCAACAGCTCCCCAACAGAATTTTCAAACCTATTTTGATGCCGAAAAACAATCTCTCAGTTACTGCAGCCTCTAGTGGATTCCAAGTCATGTCGGCGTATCTGGTAACGAAGAAGCAGACGAACTTGCCAAGAAGAGAGCAGAAATAGACCAACCATCCATGGATATCAGTCTCACCTCGGCCAGACATCTCATTAGTGCAGCCGCAAAACACTACACCAGCGAATGCACGAGGAAGTTAGCAGAGGAAGGCGGTGAGCTTTAATCCACAGCAGTGGTCCCCTCCCCCTTCCCACCGACAGGGCGACTGTTATAGCCGATTTCCGAATGCTGACTGGTCATGACTACCTTCGGGTGCACCTGAATCGCTTTGCCCTCGCACAGGATGGCACGTGCCAACTTTGCTGCAATAGACCTATGGATGGGGATCACATCTCCACCTGCCCCGAGCTGGAGCGATCACGATGGCGGAGGTTGTCGTGGTCTCTGATTCAGTGTCGTAGACGACCACCCGGACCCTGAGTCTCGCAGCGTTGCTCACGTCGTTAGCTTGAAGATTCAGGCAGTGAAAAAGGCAATGCTAAGCTGCTGGTAGCTGGGCCTGGCCGGTTAACAGTTGGGTCTATAGCGCGTCGACCTTTGTGCAGAATTGGGTCCGGCGGAAAAACTGATACCACCCGTCAAGTTGCCCAGGTTCCGGCGATACCCATGTCGCTAGCCTAAAGGTGTGGGCAGTGGGGAGACGCGATGGAAGCTCCGAGCTACCCAAACCTTAGTTCGGGTGGTCCCCAGTTGGGCTCTCGGCTTCGTCGTGGCAGTGGCCCAATACTCTGGGCAAAGGGGACGGAACTTTTTCCCGGCGCATGTGAGTAACGCATTGTTTTGACTTCAGTACTAGCCTGGATGGCTGGAAGTTCTGAGCTGATAGGGCGGCCCTTACCCAAGCATTGTACGGAGTGGTTGCCGTGAGAGTAAACTGGGTTCCGGCTGGATCCGGATGTCAGCCTGTCGGCGTACTTGTGCGTCGGCGGGGGGTGAAGGTAAAGGCATGAAGCCATGGGTCCGCACCCCAGGGTTAATAGCCTCCGACAAAACGAGCAACTCGTAGTGTTGTACGTACACCACACGGGGATCGTATTGCCCTGAGCTGGACGACCAGATGTCCAGATTCGGTCGTTACTAGGAGGCCTGACGCCGAATGGCCCAACAGCTAAGAGCGGGCATTGAATAAAGTAAAGTTTCTTTATTTAGTAGGAAAATTGATCACGGGATCGGTCAATTAATGGATTACACTAGTTTGTCAACGTTTCGGAATATTTTATTCCATCATCAGGGCTTACTAATACATATAATGGTCAACCATAATGCTTCTCCAAAGCACAACTCCAATACAGAGTTGCTGAAGCACCCACGTCCATAGCAGGTCCGGCCATGGCCACGGCCCGAAAGATCTTTCTTGCTGTGGCCATGTCCGGACCTGCTATGGACGTGGGTGCTTCAGCAACTCTGTATTGGAGTTGTGCTGTGGAGAAGCATTATGGTTGACCATTATATGTATTAGTAAGCCCTGATGATGGAATAAAATATTCCGAAACGTTGGCAAACTAGTGTAATCCATTAATTGACCGATCCCGTGATCCATTTTCCTACTACTGATTAACGGTCCTGATTTCTACAATGGTTTCTTTATTTAAAGTATAAAGCCGTTACGCACAATACAATACATGTATCAAGGAGACAAACTGACTCAGAAAGTATCCGAAGTGACTCTTCCGTCCAGACAGTGCGCGCGTAGGTTTAAACGTCACGCCCCCGCCGCCATCCACCCCCTATTCTCCACCAATCACTCGTTGGTCGTCGCGCCCCTCTCCACCCATTGAGGTGGCTCAGTCCCGGCGGTGGCTGATTTTCAACACTAGCTACTGAGTTAACTCAATTTCGTACAATGGAAAATAATGCTAAAGAACGGTTTCTCTGATCGTCAGTTTTACGTGATTTCGCTTATCAATAACAGGGGAACGTCTGAACAGTATCCCAACAAAAGGGACACCCCATCCCATTTCCCTTCCTCTTCCTGGTTGTATCCTCTTTCAGAAGTACACACGTAACTGACGTTGCTAAATAGACCAAAATTATCTCGAATTAAGACTGATGACATCAGGTGTTATGATTAATGCGGCCACTTAGGCGTAAAGAAAGAATAGACTTAATGAAAGGAATTTTTGCAAAAATGACTTTTTTTTAATGTGAATAGGAGTTATTGCTCAATTCAGAAATATTTGCCAAAACTCTTAGAAATAAGTCAAATCTGTCACAAATGCAATAATTATCTCAATTACTACCATAAAATAATGGTTAAACATGATTTAATCTAACATGTAATTAGTACAAAATGACTGGTATAATCTCAATGCTGGTGAGATCTTGCGAAAAAATATTGTAGAAGCGTTTAAATTTTAATGATATCAGATCAAAAAGTAAGCTAATATAATAAATAAAAGTACTCAGAATAAAAAAAACTATTTTTTTTTTCTGCAGATTGCTGCACAGAACTTGTTTGTTGTGCACATACTTCAATGTGATTTTATTTTGTTCATCCTCCAACAAGCGAAAGTGCTTTAATAATAATTCTCTTTCATCTCGTTTTAACAGTTTTGCACTCTCTGGATAGGCTGCATGATTAAAATTGACATTCACTGAGTGAATTATGACACGATATTTAAATTTTAGAAATATTCTTTATCTTTCTCTTAATTTTTTATCTTCAGTTGAAACAAGAGAATTGGGATCATTAGAGTCAAGGCTGCCAGATTGCTTCCGCCTATGTCATGGGTGGGATATCATATACACACGATTCTATTTTGTTTTCTTTCTCTTATATAAATGAAGTTATGAATCGTAGACACGTGTACTTGACCACGAGTGTGTTGGTATTATTTATTTGTACTCACTTTCCAGTACATCTAGCAAGATTTGTTGTGCATCAACACAAATTCATTCATACATTCTGTAATGGTTCATTACAAGTAACGATAATTATAAACAAAGTAATTCGTAAACGAAAGTAAATATGGCGATAGCAACAATGGAGACAGGAACGAATGCAAAGACTTGAACATTTAAACAGTAATATGAGAATGTGCATGTAAACAACGTCGGGGAAAATAATATTATGATAGATTTAAATAACAAAATGGACACGTGAGCAAATTCCGTAAGGGAATGAAAATATTTTAATAAAATGTTTCGACAAGAACCAAGGAATAGATATATGAAACGAGTAACACAAGTGACCAATGAGAATGCAGATAATACTGGAGTTATCGAATGAGATGAGCAGTAGAAACGTATTGGGGTGCTAGTGCCCAATATTCTAAAAACAGTCGACAGGCGCGCAGAATGAACAAACAAGATGAGACGTAGATCCGGTGATAGTCGGAGACATTTGAAGAAAAAACTGGGAGCCGATTTTGAGAAAATCTTTTTGTGTAATTTTTTAAAAATTGTATATAGCACGCAATATTGCGCGAAAACTACTAAAATTTTCAATAAAATGTACCGACCCTCAATGAAAGAACTAGTTGTGGAAAAAACATTTCATTTGGAGGAAAAAACTCTATCTTCAATTTTGTACTTGCAGAAAGACGCCAAAGAATAACAAAACTTTTGTAATTTTCGAAAATTCAGAGTTAACCGTGAAAATCAAACATACCACCTTTATAAGTGCATCCAAGTATTTTACACTGTTATTAGAAGAAATTTAAAGAAAAAATTTGGAGCCGTATTTGAGAAAACTTTCAAACCGTCCGGGGAGCTTCATGTAAAGTACCCGCAAATTTAAAAGAGTGCTTTTCAAAATCTTAAAGCTTTGACTCCGGCCAAATGGACAGGAGTTTCTTCAATTTGGAAAAGTTCTTTCGCATGGATTAGGCGCTAGTAGTGTTTTACAGACGGACGGACCGACAGGCAAACGGATGGACGTTTTGAAAACAACCACTTTTTCGCTATCAGAATCCCCAAAACGTGTATTTCAATTGAAATCTCGAAATCAATTTTCTGCAGCATTACCACTCGCGCAACTTTTGTTGAACGATAGATTGACGAAATGCGGGCGGAGTGGGGGTATTAGTTACAAAGACAGCCACTAGAGTATTTTCAGTAATGCCAACCTTTGGTAGATGAAAGTCAAACCTGCTACGTTTGCGGCCAGGTCAACGCTCTGGGTAGGCAACAGCAGGGACACTAGATGAATTAAAATGTATTTAAGTAGTCGGCTTGTGTAGATCTTTGCTAATTTTGACAAGCATTCTTGTCGATCTACAGCATGACTGATAGGATGCAACAAAACCTTGTTCTCCTTTTCCACTTAACAAGATTTCACAACTTTTTCTATAATTTTGCGTTCGCCGCTACGATACGTCCTCCTAACTTTTTCGGGAGTTTTAGGTGCCTCCCTTGAAGGATCTGAACATGCCTCAGCCATTTCTTCATTTACTGATAATAAACCTGAACAGACGTTCTTTACTATGAAAGCTACTAGCTTATGTTTCGCGCCAACGAAGTTTTAATGCTGGGAATGTTGTCATCAGTGCTCGCTGCGATCTTTTGCCTTCAGCTGTTTATGGCTCCAGGGAGGGGGAAGCAAGGTCATCGTTCAAGAAAAGGTGCGCGAGTAGTACTTAACTTTCTCTATACTACGTCAACACCACCTAGACATACAAGGCCTGCGCACTACGGTTTTTCAAAGCCAATATCGCGGCTAGAGGAGGCCAACTTGTTCGAGTTGAAGCGATCCAGTTGTGTACGTGTAGCTTTCGAGTCGTGGTAATATAGATGTGGTCTGTTATTGAAATATCATGGTGAATAAGGGCAGTGTCCCCAGGTGAAGGAATTATGGTAAGAAGTGAAATGAGTCTGTTGCTAAGTTCAATGTTTACTTTCATCTTTATGAATTGTATTTGTGAACGTGGGAAATTGAAAATAATTCAGATAATGATATTAATAATGGATTTGATAATGGACTAAAAATAAGTCTTCCTGTAACATATACACGACTGTCTCGTGGAGCTATGCCTTCTTTGTTGCTTAATTGTCTTGCTTACTTGAATTGCCCAAGCACTTTCTTCAGAGAAAGTTAAAAAAAAAGAAATCGAGTTTAGAAAACAAGTATCAGCTTGCTGCTATTGAAAAAAGTGCAAAAGAAAACATTGCAAGCTTAAATGAAATATCTTTAGTACTTTTGATGAACTAAGAAGCAAACTGGAGGTGCTTATTTTGAACGATTTTGTTCGACTATTAATAAGGAAGACAGTATTGTTTTTCACCATATTGATTGTAATTCTGTCCCTAAAATTATCAGTTCAGTTGTAGTGGATAAGGAATTGAAACTCAGTGTTTGTTATTGTTAAAAGTATTAAAACTTGGATGCACTATAATATTAGATAGTAGTGTAAATAATACAAATGAAATTAGTGATGTTTTAGGTTAGATTAGGTTGTCAGGTTAAAGTTATGTTGTAATATAAGAAGTAGTAACAGTCCTCGTGATGTTGCTTTAATTTAGACATCTTACTTCAAATTCATACCACAAATTCATAATTTGGCAAACCAGTTGCTTTTACACTGGAACAAATAACACTTCTTCCCAAGAAAAGACGTGCATATCAGTACAGTTCATAGCTTTTCATATCTTGTACGCAATTTCCTCTATAGTCATATTCTTACAAATATTTCAAGTATTTAAGGTTCATAATATTGCCTCATCCCAGTGCGATTAGGAGATTGTGTACTTCAATTGGTATCAAGTATACAAGAAACAAATACATAAATTAAGTGATAATGATAAATTAGTGACTCTAATGATGGATGAGAAACGTTTAAAATCAGGACTTGCAAAATATTTTGAAAAAAAGTATATTGGGGTTAGAACAGATAGGATTTAATGAACTGTTCGTTGTAAGTGATAATAAAAGCATTAATAGAAAGTGCATTCAGCTTATTGTGTCTGAAAAACAACTTATATTTATGTAGTACAATCTTCCAGATGGAGAAAGTAGACCTCTTTTCTTCTTGTTTTATAGAGTAATTAATTATATATTTTCGTCTGGTAACCAGAAGTTTACTTCGCATTTCAGTTTGTATGACTTTCTTAGGCGGCCATCTTGAATTACTGCTCAGGCCTTGTATGTATAGGTGGTGTTAATATTACTCAGTTTATACGTATGTATACGAGAAAGTAACTAGAGGCGTTACAGCATGTCACAGGCTTTCTCGTAGTAATTTTTTCTGATTTCTTTGGTGTACTTGACGGTTTTGCCGTATCCTCTTGCCAGCTGCTATCTATTTGGTCACTCAAATACTTTGTTTTGACGTTTTCTGAAGTTTTCAATTTTCAAGTAGGAGAACCGAAACATTACATTTTAGAAAATTAAAGAAGAGTCAAACCTGACCCTAAATGACAATTTTCATTGAAAAATTTGCGTTTTTAAGAAAATGCCGTTTAACCGTTACTATATATGCAAAATGTGAAGCTCTTTTCACACGAATCTATTGCGTTCACGAAAACTTCATTTAAAATCATTCGAAGCACTTCGACTCATACATGCAATAATGTAAACAAATCGATGGAAACGTGCATATTAACGGCGTGAGATATATTAAAAAAATACATTTATGTAATTTTTTAATAAAACAAAAGAATACGCCATACTGAACTTTACGTCATATTAAACAGTGCAATTAGCACTATCGATTGAAAAAGTTTCAAGAATAAATTTGGAACCATTTTCGAGAAAATGGCGTTTGAGCGATTCTGCTAATGCGGAATTTTGAGTTCATTTCAACAGAAAACTGTTGAATTTTCGAGGAACGTTATATGAAATTATTTGGAGGCGTTATTTTAATTGTGGTACAACTCCATTGACACTCGTTTCGTGATATTGAGCTCCAAAGTTAAATGATCGGGGATGGAGCTAGACAAAAAACTTGTGTGTTTTTCTCTTTTAAGATATTTACTTTTTCTTATCAAGATGATATGAATAATATAGAATATTAGGGGTGTAAAGGAGTTATACCACCATAAAAATGACGTTGGTGAGCCAAATTGGTATGTGTTCGTTCTAAGAAAAGTTGGAAATGAAGGCAATATCGATTAACTAAAACAGATTAAATATTAATTTAATGTTACTGTTGAGACATATTCAGTTTTCTTGATCTTGAAATCGTCCTGTTCCTACCAGCAGATCAGTGATATAAGCGTTATTAACGCTTGAAATAAATGGCAGCAAACCAAGTATACCTTGTCGATCCGGTGGCCGAGATCGCTAAGACAGTAGTGTCGTAGCGGTCTGGGACCAAAGGGTCGCGGGTTCGAGTCCCGCCTCGGGTGTTTTGTATTTGGGTTTGTCCTTTCACCCCTTATCATCACCAAATCATTACGTCTTCTTAGTTACCATACCGTTAACTGAACACCACCTAGATGATGTCGGTCAACTTCAATAATGGCCACTAATGACCTAGATGTTGATGCGACCTTAAATAACAAAAAAAAAAAAATCATTTTTTTTCTCATTAACATTCTTTTTTTTTTTTGTCGCTGTAGAAGCGGGATATTTAAGTTTTTTAAAACCTTAGTTCTTCCTCATCCTCTGGTGGTTTGTGTGAAGTGAAGTTCAATGTGTAGAAACCAACATCTTGATTTAAGATTTACTTGTACATAATGCTTGATTTATAAAATTTTAGGTCTCGGAACGCGCCCCCAAATTAATTATTAATTTAATAGGAATAATTATATATTAATAGTAATAGTAGTAGTAGCAGCATTACACTGGTGTTCAAACTGCACTAGGCAGACGATAAATCCCGAAGACGTCGGGCTCCCTATAATAATATATTTTATTAATTATTCTCCAAGTACCGGAACGCCGTTCCGTCGCGTTCCACCCGAAATGAAGCCCGGCTTGTATATAATTATAAAAGACTCCTGACTGACAAAACTTATCCATTTAATTTTTAACCAGTTACAGACACCATTTTGTTATTTTTTCTTTCTTCTTGTTACAGACTTTTAACACACAGCCCATTACGTTTAATTGCTGTGTTAAATAAAAAAATGAGCGATATAATTATATTAGTTTTGCTCTTCCTATCTGGATACCAAATCTGGATCAAGCTCTTTATCATCATATCCCTGCAGACAATATAAATATTTCGAACATGACTCATCACGAGACTTGTAAAAAACCACGTAGCCGTACCACTGCAGTTGTTCCACTGTCAAAATAAATACATTGCAATTCCCTGCGATTCACATACTTCCTAGTACACAGAAAGGACTTGGAGTTCTATAACTTTCAGAATAAATATATAACACTTGCGCGGACCTAAAACAAGAGTTAACTCAATTTCTCTAAAAAGAAGTTATACCACTATTAAAATAACGCCTCTGTTTAAAGCACATATACTCATAAGTACAATAATGTAAAGAAATTGTCTGTAGTGTATATATTACCGACGTGAGAGACAAGCCAAAAAATTAAATTTTTGTCATTTTTGAAAACGCAAAAGAAATAGAGCAATATGGCGTTTATGTGGCATTTGGTTCATTTGACATTAAAACCTATCAAAAATTGAAAGAAAACATTTGAAGAAATTTTTGAGAAAATCTTGTTTTTGTTCTTTTTCAAAATTGCAAATTTTGCACGCACTATTTCATGAAAACTAATAAAATTTTCAAAAACGTTTTCATAACCTTAATGAAAAAACTCTTTATGGAAAACACATTGCATTTGAAAGAAAACCCTTTCTTCAATTACTTTCTCGCCTTGCGAATTCTTCGTAAAAAGAGAAAGTTATGTAATCGTGTGCCGGAAAACAGCAAAGTTTTGCCAGAAAAACTCTTATAGCCGTTCAGCCGATTTTCTTCAAAATTGATATTTCCCAATCGTTCAGGCTGATGTCGCGGCTCCTGGAATTTGAAACCGTTATTTTTTGGAGGGGGATTCTTTACATTAAGCCCCTCGGGCATTTTCCAAATTTTCAAAAAATGGCTCCAAATTTTTTGATTAAATTTTCATTGTTGAATAGCGCGAAGGATGTTTAAAAGAATGATGCAAGTATCATTTTCGTTCACTTCCTCGATTTTTCGAAAATTAAAAAATATCAAAACTACAAAATTGATAGAGATTTTTACTTCAAACGAAGACGACTACAAAATGAGTACTTTAAAGAATGTCATGAACAACTTTTGGAAAAAATAAATGGTTTTGTCTAATTTGCGCTTTAAAATTACGAAAATTTTGTTTCTCAAAAACTGCTCCAAATTTTTTCTTTAAATTTTCTCTACTTATGTGATAAGAGAAGGTAAAAAATGACTCTAGTCTTATTTGCGGGTATCGCTCGTTTTTCCGAAAATTGCGAAAAACAATTTAAAAACTACAAAATTGAAGATAGAGATTTTTGCCTCAAACAAAGTCTCTTCTACAAAAATAGCTTTTTCAAAGAGGTATGTATGGTTTTTTGAAAAATCTAGGAGTTTTTGCGTAATTTGCGCTTGAAATTTACGGATTTTTTTGTCAAAAACCGCTCCAATTTTTTCTTTAAATTTTCTCCAAATATGTAATAAGTGACGGTAAAAAATATGGTAATAAATAAACCTGTGGTACTGTAGAAAGGCGCAAATTTCTCGCGCAAGTGAGTTTTCGAATCTCTTTAATGTCGACGAGCTTCTGGATGATCTGATCTCTTCCCACCTGACATTTTTTCTCGCCAAAAGGACATTCTTTCACAATTTCTCAATTTTTTCGGCTGCCTAATGCTAGAAGTGAAACAGTTATGCGATTACGATAGACGTGCTAAATCCCTGTATGTCCCTGTGACCACAGGGGTAGAAGCTCGTACGGACTCCGCCTTTCAAAAGGAAGAGTCACTGGTACGAGTTTCTCTCAGTGATAATTATTTTCCACAATTTTCTATTGACACAGAAACCAATTGAGAATATCAGAAACCTTATTGAAAACCATTTGGAAGAATTCTAATCACAAATACCATTAACGAAGGTAAACAAACTGGAAGTGCCTATGTGTTATTTTCGTATTTTCAACTTTTAAACAGATTTTCAGCTCCTTGTGCGATTTTTAAAACGTATGTTATATGAAGTTAATTGTTGTCTTTCTGTGCATCTGTATGAACCCATTTAAATAAACTAATCAATCTATCAACATGCAATTTTAATACAATATATACACTATCCATGGGACCGACTTATGAGGTCGATCAGGGGGCTCTTGTGTGGCGAAGTGTTATGAAGGCCCACTAATTACCTCTGAAAAACTGAGAACTGATCGGGTCTCGAAGCGGAAAAATAATTTTGCGGGTTGGAATCACTTTTTCTGGTTTCGGTAGTAGTATAATATTGCGGAATATTTACAACCAATGCGAGAAAGTATGTACCACTAGTTTTATAGTTGTAGGAAGACGCCGAAAAACCTCAAACTTTTGCAATTTTCTAAAATTCAGAGTTAACCGTGAAAATCCTACTTATGCCACCTTTATAAGTGTACTTTATTCTTACAAGAAATGTAAAAAAAAAGGGAGCCGGTTTTGAGAAAATTTTGAAAATGTCCGGGAGGCTTCATGTAAAGTACCCCTAAATTATAAAGAAAGTTTTTCAAAATTTCAAAGCTTCAAGGGTTTTTCTTCAACTTGAGAGAAATCGTTCACATTGTTTATGCGCTAGTAGTGTTCACAGCCGGACGGACATACGGAAGTTAAAAAAAAACAACACTTTTTCGGTATCAGGGGACCCCAAAACGTGTATTTCCGTTGAAATCACGAAATCGATTTTCTGCAACATTATAATACCTTTCTCTATACTACGTATATTACTTCGTATGTACGTATGTATACGAGGAAGTAAAAATTAAACACGGGTGTTTAACTGCTAATTCCGCCGAAGTTACTGCATTTTAATGATTTTTCTAATATAGTTACATCATGATTCAAGGGTCTTATTACAATTTCAATTTCAATTTTATTAATAATTTGCTTAGAGAATTATTCTATTATAAATTTCTGAGTATATTTCACGAATGAATCGAGTTTCATTACAAATAACTTCTGATAGAACATGTATTCTATGTTAGAACAGGTCATAAGCAGAAGATAAAATATAAATAACACAACTTATGCTGCAAATACAGTAAGGCAATAATAAAATAATTCAATAACATAAGATAGAAAATAATTGAGACAACAGAACATACATTTATATATACATTTAACATACCGGGGTGTCTTTAGATACGGGATTGTATGGTCAATAAAACACAAATAAATTTCACAACACATTTAATTAAAAATGAAGATGATAATGATGATGAGCCTGCAAATGAATGATTTTACAAAATTTATTTCTTGCGGCTTCCTAGTCTTATTGAAGTTATTATACACGCACACATACACACTCACACACACACACACACACACACACACACACAAAATAAGTAATTTGCCGCTGCAAATACTTATACTATCTCAATTTCCTTAATTGCACAGTATTTCCGCACCTCAGCGGGAAAAAGACTGACGGGGAGCCGATTACGGATCATTCACAAAGTTTTTACTGTATTATCGCATGATGACATTCTTCCTGAGCGGCTGGACCCAGGCGGTGCCTATGGTACAGCGGGCGGCGGTGAAGCCGGTCATGCCCTTCATGGACCTCGACTCGATCACAGCCGCCCGTGGTGTTGCGTGATGAACGCTGCCAACGACCCGTTTGGTTCGTCACTTTCTCGCTCACTCAGGCGGACACAGAATAACAGCGGACGATCATAGGACCCACTGTGTCGTCGGTGATGTCACGTTAACACGGCGACGAAGTAAGTTCGATTCCCAAATCAAGTGATACCAAAGTCAAAGAAACGGTCGGAGTACATATTAAGATGAACTCAAGTAATGGAGTTTCAAACATAAGTCTAGTGCAATGTCAAATAAAGTTCCTCAAAAACTCAACAGGTTCCAGTAAAAATGTGCTCCTAATTCCGCATTATCAGAAACGTTCAAACGCCATTTTTTCAAAAAATTATTTTTCCAATGGACATTGGCCACATATTTATTCCCTGTTTTTCAAATGGACAGTGCTAATTGTACTGTTTAATAGGACGTAAATCATTCATTTATTTTTTTATTTATTTTATTTTACGTCAAAAAACAGTTCAAACTGCGTATGACGTGCTATGGGGAAAAATGATTGTGCACATTTTCAAAATTCTGTGATCCCTACACTAAGTCATATACTACTTAAAAAAAATAAAAAAATAAAAAAAATAAAAATAAAAAAAAACTCCCATGTAATAAAATCTATTTTCAAGCAATAAATTTTGGCTCTTATCCATGTTGTCCATCGGAATAATACTTCCTGCCGCGACAACATGGAAACGATAATTTGAATAATTGTATTTCCCACCGAATTCTAGAAGACGCACAGAAAATGAAGTTACATTTATGTCCAGAAGCAAAACAAGGGGCCATCTCAGCATTTCTCAATGGATTCATTCATTCATTTTTCATTTTGGTGTTTCTTATTACTGAAATGCATTTTTTAAAAATATCTCTCACTCCCTTAATATACTCATTTCCATCGATTTATACACATTACATTTGTAAGTCGAAGAGTTTCACATGAAGTTTTTCGAAAACTCAATAGATTCCTGAAAAAAAAGAGCTTCCAATTTCGCATTTACAGTAATGCTTAATCGCAATTCTCTTAGGAACAACTTCAATCTTTTCAATGAAAATTTTTATTTAGAGCGAAGGTTTATTCTTCTTTAAAATTGTTAAAGTAATATTTCGATTGTACTATTAGGAAAACAAAACTTTGTGAAAATGTAAAAAAAAAAGTACTTTGAGCGACAATAGATAGCCAGAGAATGAAGTAAGATCTTAAAGCCAGACCATACCAAGTAAATTAGAAAAACTTGCTACGGGAAAGTCTGTAGCACCTTTAGTTACTTTCTCGTATACGTACGCATATACGGAGTAATATACGTAGTTTAGAGAAAGTCATGTTATTACATCGATGGGGAAAATCGATTTCGAGACTTCAACGAAAATACACGTTTTGGGGTCCCCTAATAACGAAAGAGTGGTTTTTCTCAAAACGTCTGACCGTCTGAACACTACTAGCGCCTAAACCACACCTATAATCTTTTGCAAATTGAAGAAACGCCTGTCCATTCGGCTAAAGTTGAAGCTTTAAAAGTTTGTAAAACATTCTTTAAAATTTGGGGGTACTTAACATAAAGCCTCTCGGACATTTTCATAATTTTCGCAAAAACGTCTCCAAATTTTATCTATAAATTTCTTGTAAGAATAGAGTCAAGTACACTTATAAAGGTGGCATAGGTTCCATTAACTCTGAATTTTCGAAGATTGTAACAGTTTGAAATGTTTTCGCCATCCTCCTACAACTATGAATTTGAAGGTAGAAATTTTTACTTCAAATGTAATTTGTTGTCCATAATTGTAATTTTTTCGCCACCACCCTACAATTATAAATTGAAAACAGATTTTTCCTTCAAATTAAATTTGCTGTCCATAATTTTTTTATTTCGGTCTAGTAGATTTTTTTAAAATTTTAGTAGTTTCCGTGCTATAGTGCGTGCAGGATTTGCAATTTTAAAAAATAACAGAAACAAGATTTTCTTAAAAACGGCTAGAACTTTTTTCTTTGAATATATGGTAGGGTTAGTGCAAACAAACCCTTTACGATGACATAAGCGATATATTTCTCTGTTCTTTTATTTTTTCAAAAATGACATAAATGTAATTATTTTGATTTGTTGCCACGTTGTAGATATTTACATTGGAGACGATTTCTTAACATTTTTGTATTTCAGTGTACATGTGCTTTAAATAATGTGAAACAAGTTTCTCAAACAACCGTTTTCTGTGAAAGCGAGCTGAAAATTCCGCATTTTCAGAAACTCTGAAACTACATTTTTTCAAAAATGGTTGAAAAATTCATCTTGAAACTTTTCTAACTGATAATGGTAATGACACAATTTAAATGACACAAAGTTAATTTTGGTGAATCTTTTATTTTTTTAAATATGTCTCACGTCGTTAATATTTACATAATCATTAATTTATATACTTAATTGAATTTGTGAGTGGAAGTGCTTCAAATGACTTTAAATGAAGTAGTTCGTTATTTCAATAGATTCCTGTGAAAAGCTTCAAAGTTTGCATTTACAGTAACGCTTAAACGCCATTTTGATCAAAACGGCTTTAAATTTGTCACTGAACTTTCTATTTACTATGAGGTTTAACTCTTCTTTAATATTATTGAAATAATATTTCGGTTCTACTATTAGGGAACCGAAAAGTAGAGAAAATGTGAAAGAAATGTATTTTGCGTGACTATAGATGGCAACTTGCAAGCTGACGGGGCAAAACCGTAAAACCAGTCCACACCAAGGAAATTAGAAAAGATTACTACGAGAAATTCTGTGCCATTCTGTAGCACCACTACTTACTTTCTCGTATACATACGTATATACGGGAGTAATATACGTAGTATATAGAAAGTTATGTAATGCTGCGGAAAAACGATTTCGAGATTTCAACGGAAACACACGTTTTGGGTTCCCCTGATACCAACGAACTGTTTTTTTTCAAAATGATCATCCGTCCGTTCGTCTATCTGTCTCTCCGTCCGTCTGTCCATCCGTCCATCTGTTCATCCGTCCGTCTGTGCGTGCCATATTGTTGTATTCTTTTTTTTCCAAAAATCTCTCACGTCGATAATATTTACATTACAGGCAATTTCTTCACATTATTAGATTTATGAGAACATGTGTTTTAAAGAATGTGAAATATAGTTTCTCGAAAACTCAAAAGCTTTGAGTTAAAATAAGCTCAAAATTCCGTACTTTCAGAAACGCTCAAACGCCGTTTTCTCAAAAATGGCTACAGATTTTTTCTTCCAACTCTTCCGAAGGATAATGCTAATTGTAATCTAGTTCATTTTGGTGTATTCTTTTTTTAAATATACACAATTGTAATTTTTTTCAAATATCTCTCTCGCCTTTAATATGCACATTTTTAATCGATTAGTGAGCATTAGTGAGTGGAAGCGATTCAAATGACGTCTTATGAAGTTTTTCGAGTGTTCTGGTAGTAATCATCCTCTTTTTCAAGGCATCATTTGAGTGATTCTGCTTCAAGACTGGGCTCTCTCTTGGTGTCGAACTCTTGCTTTGTCATTGGTCTACCCTCTGTTTGTATTTCTGCAGGGACAGGGAGATGATCAGAAAAGCCGAAGGTTAGTATTGAAAAAATTCACACTCGCATGAAACCTAGACGATTGGTTCAAATATGGTCGATAGTACTTGAGCCTATTCCATTGACATAAGTGAAGTCACCTACTTCATCAGATTTACTTCATCCATTTAAAATACTCAGGCCTAAAGTTTAAAGATTCCTCGCTAGTTTTTGTTCGTTAATATTTGGAGTTGTTTCCAGCGAGTTGCGAGTTCCCCGAGACTCTGTTCCTTCGTTGACGTTTCGGGAAGTCGCTTCGAGGAACCAATACACAGCACCACCCAGCTGCACCGCAGCACGCATCCGAAGCACTTATCCCTCTCTCCCGAGAAGGCCCTTCCGCAACCTCTGCTTTGCCACTTCCACACGTCCGCGTCATTCCCGCCGCATCTCCCCCCGTCTCCTCTGGTGCGAAGACTCGCCGACCCATCCCCACTGCGCGCACGCGCTGTCTTCCCTGCCGCGTCTTCTCCGCCGCAATGATTCGCCACCGTATACCCACCGTGCATAGGCGGTGCGTTTCCCCGACGCGAATTCCCGGACCGTCTACCCTGCAGTGTCTTTCCCGCAACGCTATCCCCGCAGCGTATTCAGTGCATCACCTTCCCCGCCACGTTTTCCCCGACATGCCTTCCCTGACTCGCCACCCTAGTCGCGTCTTTTCTGTCGGCCTCACGTGCCTCCGCATCCTAGCCGCCTCTTCAAATTCCCCGCCATCTTACCAGCGTCTTCCCCTTCGCGCCTTCACTGCTTTGCCTTCTAAGCCGCGTCTTCCCAATCGCATCTTCCCTGCCCTCCTTTCTAGCCTAATCTTCCCCTTCGCGCTTTCCCTGCTCTGCCTTCCCAGCCGCGTCTTCCGGTTTTCGCATTCCCTTCCCTCCTTCCTAGCCGCGTCTTCCTCTTCCTGCCTTCCCAGCCGCGTCTTCCCCTTCGCGCCTTCTCTGCCTTCCTTTCTAACCGCTTCTTTCCCTTCACGCCTTTCCTGCCCTCCATTCCTAGCCGCGTCTTTCCCTTCGCGCTTTCTATGCCCTGCCTTCCCAGCCGCATCTTCTCCTTCCCGTCTTCCCTGCCATTCTTTCTAGCCGAGTCTTTCCCTTCGCGCGTTCCCTGTGTTCCTTTCTAGCTGCATCTTCCCCTTCGCGCCTTCTTGGCCATCCTTTCTAGCCGCGTCTTCCCTTTCACGCCTTCTCTGCCCTGTCTTCCCAGCCGCGTCTTTCCCTTTTGCACCTTCCGTGCCCTCTCTAGCCGCGTCTTCCCCTTCGCGCCTTCCCTGTCTAGCCTTCTCATCCGAGTCTTCTCCTTCGCGCTTCTCTCTCCTCGTTCCTAGCCACGTCTCTTCCATTGTGTTTTTGCTGCCCTTCCTTTCCATCCGCGTTTTCCGCGTCTCGCCTTCGCTGCTCTTCCTTCCTAGCCGCGTCTTCCCCTTCGCACCTTCCCTGCCTTCATTTCCTGCCGCGTCTTCCCCTTTGCTCTTTCCCTGCACTGCCTTCCTAGCCGCGTCTTCCCCGTCGTGTCTTTTATGCCTTTCCTTCTTAGTCGCGGCTTCCCCTTCGCGCCTTGCCTCCCTTCCTTCCTAACCGCATCTTTCAAATTTTTTAATGAAAATTTCTTTTATGTTTATGTTATGTTTAGCTCTTCTTTAATTTTCTTAAAGTAATATTTCGGTTTTACTATTAGGAAACCGAAATGTTGAAAAAGTGTCAAACAAATATACTTAGGGTACCATAGACAGCAGCCAGCCAGAGAATGGAGCAAACCTTAAAGCCAGTGCACACCAAAAAAATTACAAAAAATTGCTGCAAGAAAATCTGTACCATTCTGTAGCACCTCTAGTGTATTTCTGGATTTTTTTCTATGTGAACAAATATGATCATTTATTTCGTAAATAATTAACAATTTACATGTTGACCCTTGAGTTCTTGTTGCTGCTCAGCCATTCGAAATATCTAAGTAGTTAATTAGGCAAAATAAGCTTAAAAGTTTCCTACGAGATTATTTTCGGTTCTTCGACGTTTCCTCTCTGGACACCTGAATATAAAAATGATGGAAAAAGTGAAACAGGGGAACTGAAAAATCCCTAGGCGTACCCCTTTTCTCTATCTCATATTCCGCAGAGATCCTCATTGATAGGAGTTGAACACCTGTCCAAGGTATGGAAGGCGTGCAGTTATACTGCTCCCCCACGTGTCGCCTCGAGGTCTGAGGTTGTTTGAAACGGGTGCAGCGTGCGTAATGTGCCAGCTACCGTGACCCACTTTCACGCGGGTCAACCCTCGGCTCAGGCCCAGACCCTGCCCTGCAGTCACCGTACGTCCATTGACCGCCCCAAATCGATACCAGACCTGCGTTCAGTAATCCGCTATCTCCTTCTCGTTGTGTATCCCTCGGTACAGCCATGGCAAGAATAAATTCTCTCGGAAACCCTACAGCCTACTTCAGAAGTGGCGAGTAGGATGTGGCAAATAAGTCATTTTCGATACTGAGATTAATTGATGCCTGTACTAAACTTGACGACCAATTCGAAAAGTTATATTCTTATATTTCTTTTCTGATAGTAGACATGCAGTGTAATCTTGAAATTCAATCACTTGAATTCCTAGTCATGATGAATTTTATTCACACTGGCATCACTTTATAAAATTTACAAATTGAATTTCGAATTAATGACATATTTAATAATTTTTCTTTCATTTCTCGAATATTGGGAATTTCACTGTGTTTCCTCTTTTCTGATCAATAAGGACCTACGAAATACAATTGAAAAATGCATTATAAATTACTTTTCTGCGATGGTTTAATTTGTAATTATAAATTTATAATCGGCAGATTAGAAAAATGTTGATGACTCATGGAATCTCACAGATTAATTTCTAAACAAAACTACTATACATATCAAGTTGATACAAAAGATTTAGGATACAGTGACCACGATGCACAGATTCTTACCATCATAAGAAATGCGAACACTGACACAATAAATAATAGAAGTGTGACTAGATTGTTTACTAAAACTAAAATAAAAGTGTTCATTGATTACTTGATGCAGGAGTCATGGGACGCGGTTTGTAATACTATTGATTCAAACAATAAATATAATTTTTTTTCAACGCTTTCATTCCATTTTAAGACGCTTTCCTCTTCAAAAAAGGAACTTAAATATTTTATGGAAAAGAAATCCTCGGATTACACAAGAGATTACGACATCATGTAAATACAATCGAATTCTTTATTTCATTTCTAAACATCATAACGTATTTCAAGATTTCCTCCTCTACTTTAAAAAATACGAATCACTGTTAAGCAAAGTCATAAGTCAAGCTAAAATCATGAAACACGATCAGAATATTTTGAGCTCAAATAACAAAACAAAAGCAATGTGGAATATAATAAAAAATACAAACAAATCATCTAGAAATCTTGTAGAGAATGTTCTTTAAAATATAATGATATAAATGTGAACTATCCCGCAACAGTGGCTAGTCTCTTTAACAAATACTTTTCGAGAATTGCTGCCAATCTCACTAAGGGTCTTCAGCTACAATATTCAATACCAGACATTTCCCCCTAAATTTTAGACACGATATTCGTTTCCGAAACTTCTTTCTAAGATATTCTCAAAGTAATCTGTAAACTAAAAAATAAATATTCGTCCGGTTTAGATGAATTTCCGGATTGTTTGTTAAAGACCTGTGCGTATGCCATTATACACCCGTTAACTCACATAATTAATGCAGCCATATGCACTGGAACTTTTCCAGATTTTTCAAAACAGCTAAAATTAAGCCGCTCTTCAAAAAAGACAACAAAAATGAAATTCAAAATTATCGGCCTATTTCTCTTCGGTCAGTTTTTTCAAAATATTAGAGAGAACATTTTACCTAGGAATGGAAACCTTTCTCAGTAAACACAACGCGCTTTCAGATTGCCAACATGGATTAAGAAAATAAAAATTTACGGAAACAGCCATATTTTCTTTTCTTAAAGATGTCGTCTCATCATTGGATCAAAATGAAACACCTATTGGATTATTTTTATATCTCTCAAAAGCTTTCGACGTCATTGATCATGACATTTTTACTTTCAAAATTACCTTCACATGAAATCCTTTGTATTGCCCTACATTGGTTATGTTCGTACCTTAAACAACGATCTCAGAGAGTAGAAATACCTTACTGGATTGATGAAACATTATGTACACACCTTTCCGACTCTTTGCCAATTGCACGAGGACTCCCTCAGGGATCGATTTTAGGCCCTATTCTCTTCCTACTTTACGTGAACGATATGCCCTCGACGATTCGAAATGAAAGAACAATTCTCTTTGCGGATGCATTCATTGCAATAAATAAACCGTAAAAAGTACTTATCAGATTTTCAAATTTGTTCCATAATAACAAATTAATTGTAAATGAAAAGAAAGCGGTTTTAATGCAGTTTTCCACTTCAAATAAAAAAATTCTGTGTTCCATTGATTGATTGATTTTTTCGTGTTCCCGGGCGCGTCAACTGCTTTGGTCCCGTTAGTGTAGTGCATGTTTTTTTCGCGGGAGATGGCGGTGATCTTCCCCCGCTGGATGGCGAGAACCGGTGCCGACCTACCGTCGGCTAGTGGGTTTTCCCCCTAAGCAGGACTCTCTCACCAGCGGGACACCGCCCCAGCCGGGACAAGCTCTAAGCTCCCGACCGGTCTCTCGGAATATGTGGTAGTGTAGTGCATGTTAGTGTAAGTGTGTGTGTAAGGGGAGAGAATAGGACAAAGAAGAGGAAGGACAGATCGCGTGCGGTCCGTGGCCCGTTTGGAAGTGTACTGCTCCGGCATTCGCCTGGTGCTGATCGGAGAAACCACGGAAAACTACCGATCAGAGCAGCCGGCCGCTAGAATTCTCCTCCAGGCAGCGACTGAATTCGACCTAGCTGAAAAGCTAGTGTCGAAAATCCTGCCGCCGTCAGGACTCGAACCTAGAACCTCCCAGTCAGAGGCGCTGCAGGGACATCAGTTGATGCACTGAGCTACCGCTCCCCGTCTGAGCTCCATTGAAAATGAATTGTGTACCATTGGCTGATGTTAACATCAACAAAATTTTTAGGTCTCTCAATTCAGTCAAACCTTAAATGGAACGTCCATTTAAATGAATTGAACTCAAAATTAAGTTCATTATGCTACGCGTTCAGAATTCTTTCAGACTTCATCCTGTTTGTTGTGTATATTTCGCGAACGTTCATTCGGATATTAGAGTTCATTCGGACACGAGATATGGCATAATATGGCCCCGCTTCCACAAAATGTGCCACCCTAAGCCTCGACAGCGGTTTTGGGAGCCCTCTCATAAACTTTCTTATGATAAAGATACCCAGCATAGCGCCTGCTCCGGACGCGGCCCTAATTTAGATAACATTGAAAAGCAATATTACCTCGAGTACATGTTTGAGAAAAATATGCATTGCTTCTCTTACGCAATACTTCATATACTATTGTACGAACGTGCATTTACCATTACAGTGCTGTTGATTCTAAAGGAACGAAACAAAACTAATGAACGGAATCACTTAACAAACCGAACAATCCTCTCCATAGACCAGAAGTGCGCCCTCATTTCTGGCAAAAGAAGTTCCCGTGAAAGCGGCCGAGAGTCCCTGGTTCGACCACTGGCCGGAGGAGTCACTCTCGTGAGGAGAGTCATAAGTCGCTCCTCAGCCCTTGACGGATTTTCTCTTCTGCAGAGATCGAACTGCAGCTTCTACAATGGAGTCAGTGATTGCGGTTTATAATACCTGTTAATTATAAACAGTTCAAAATATTTTTTGCATTAAATGACTTTTCAATTGAATATCTAAAATTAAAAATAATGCATAACATTTGACAGACGGTCACAAATATAACATATTAAAATGTAGTCTAGTTTCAAAGAAGTAGAAAAACAAGCTTGAAAATGATGGCTCAGTGCAGGAAGACAAAATGCAGTTTTCATTTGAACAAATGAAACATGTTTTAGCATTTAAATATGTTTTCACAGATGATATTCACCCAGATCGATATTAGGGGAACACAGGGTCTTAACCACTATCCTATAGTCCTATAATACTTTTCTGACTCGGACAGTTCTCACGATTTCAAAAAACGTCTAAAACGATTCTTTTTCACTTAGACCAGGAACCAGCAAAAACAAAACAAAAAAATGATAAGCTCAAAGCTAAAACTTTTAGAGAAGTTAGCCAGTGTTATGAGAAGCAGGGAAACGTAAGTATGGCGGCGTGTAGGTGCTGGCGTTGCGCTACACAATTCTTTGAATGTGTTAAAAAAAGTATGCCATTGGAGAATGAGTACACAGTTAATTCTTGTTGTATATTTTTCGTTAGATAGCCACAGTGTTAAAAAGTGGAATACTATACAAATGTGGCGTCACAATTGTATATTGAATTCAATATGTCATTTTTTAATGCTCTCTTGAATTACGAGATAAAAGCTACGGTTTTGGTCTAAAGGTAGAAAGTTCTTTTTGCTTTGCCGATTAAAACCACGCCATACCGTTTCGGCGTCTCTCAGTAGTCGCCATACTGATACAAAGATGTTCAATTTGTCACTAGCACATAAATAATAGGTACACACGGAGAAAAATATTTTTAATTCGTTTTAATATCTACAAGACGACTCTGTAAGTATGAACGAGTCTGTACGATGTGTTGATGTGTCCCAATCGCATATGGAGGAATTTGGCGAGTGCGCAGAATAATATTTCCCCAGCATGGCAGTTCATCGAAGTTGGCTGGAGAGCTGCTAGAAACGGTGTTCGCGGCGCTCGGTTTCTGCAGGCGTAGACAAAGAGGCCTTTTGTTGGGAGATGGCGGACGGCGAGCTAATCTGCGTGACTAATCAAACGCGCCGCCGCCCAAAAAATCTCGGCAAAAAATATCGAACATTCGAAAGCCGTGATATACACGATGATGTACACGTGATGTACCGTGATGAGATTCGACCACCGCGCGTCTCGCTGTTCTTTACTATTGAACTATTGTCATCCCCTTGGTCAAAAATCAGGGGTGTTTTAAAAAATTATGGGTTTGAGGTGGTTTTTGGTAGCCACAACAAACTCCAACGCATGATCAAAACTGGCAAAGATAAACTCCATAAAAATAACAGGACTAATGTAGTTTCCAAAATTGATTGCATA